>JANHGD010001592.1:406537-423136 GCA_027560375.1 Imantodes cenchoa
TTGGGGGTCACCACAACATGAGGAACTGTATTAAAGGGTTGTAGCATTAGGAAGTTTAAGAACCACCGCCCTAGCTTCATTTTTACACATGCACCCAATATAAGCCCTACCTCCAAAATAAGCCCTAGTTAAGAGCAATACCTGGTTGCACGTGGTAGGGCAAGGCGCATGAGTAAAAAAAGAGGGTGGGGATGGGGGCGGGTTGAGCTGCTTACCTTTAGATAGTTGCAGCCAGGCCTCGCACACTCAGACACCTGCCTCACCTTCCCGGCCCACTTCTTCTGTGACTGCTTGCTGCTGCTCACGCGCATCACCCCCAGCTTCCGTTTCGCCATCAGAGACCTTCAGGAAAGGCCTCTGCAGTTTAGAAACGGGCTCCAGATTAATGCACATGGCATCCCCGGGCCTTATTTTGCCATCAGAGGCCTTCAGAAAAGGCCTCTGCTACCAAGAAACTATCTCCAGATTGACGGGCACAGCACCCCTTGGCTTCCATTTCACCATTAGAGGTCTTTCCGGAAGCAGCAGCAGCAGCAGAAGTGTGCCAGCAGCGGGTTCCTGCTGAGTGAGGTTGTTAGTGCTGCTGCCGCGAGGCGAGTGAAGATATTCCACCCCCACAAAATAAGACTTGGTGCCTTTTTGTGTGGCAATATATATATATCAAGTTCTTATTTTCAGGAAAACACAGCACTTCCCAAAAAAAATAAAAATGGAATTATGACCAGTCTTCAAAGTTCCAGCCATCACAGGGCACCTGAAGTTATATGAACAAAATTTGGGTTGTTTCACCTCTGCTGACTGCCCCTATGCCTTCAGCTGCCTTGACATGCAAAGAAGCCCTTGGCCGAGGAGCTGATATGAATCACTACCAGGCATCCCGACCATGCCTGAAGGAGGCCCCATAGAAATATCCCCACCTTGCTGCCCAATGGAAGGATAGCCCTGGCCGGTAGTGATGCTTGTCATAGAGGACTCCTAGCCTTGACCACCACCCTTCCCAGATGGGCACTGGTATCCAGATGCCTGACTGGCCATATTCCTTCATACCTGCCCATTGCCCCTGCCTGCCTGAACTCCTTGGCGCTCCCCCTTCAGCCCATTTGACTGGGACTCACACTTTTTTCCACACGGTGGTTACATGAAGCCCTCACTTAATTATCTGAACAGTCCTTAGGCTACAACAGCATCCTGGACAGCCAGGATTGCTGTCATTAAGCAATGCGGTTTTGTGACATCACAACTGATGAGTGTATCATTAGCAATAGAAATTCTGGTTCCAACTGCCCTCATAACTTGAGGTCATTACCTGGTTGTTGTTTTTGGGTTTTTTGGGGGTTAAACAGTTTCCTAAAAGTAATAAATCTGATTTATAAACTGACTGGTAAATTCAAAATGTTTCTGTCATTAAGTCATGGCATCTTGAAATATCTAATGTGCATGAAGAATCAATATGCAAGAACCTGGTTCTAGATTTGAACTCTTTGCATTGAATCACATAATTTCCAGGCATACATCATTAGCCCATATTCCCCAGATGTAAACTGATCTATTTTATGAGCTGTGATGGTGCAGTGGTTAAAATGAAGTACTACTACAGGCTACTTCTGCTGATTGCTGGCTGACTGCAAATATGGCAGTTCAAATCTCACCAGGCTCAAGATTGACTTAGCCTTCTATCCTTCCGAGGTCAGTAAAATGAGGGCCCAGACTGTTGGGGGCAAGATGCCGAGTCCGACACTGTAAACCACTTAAAGAGTGCTGTTAAAGCACTGTGAAGCAGCATATAAGTCTAAGTGCTATTGCTATTTTGCATTGTACCCCAAAATCTGTTGTTTTCATTGGAATATGGAATGATTTAATTTGAAAATGTGTAAAAAGTCTATGAAGCGAATAGTAACATATTATGAAGAAATTTTATCTACAAAAGTGAGACTGTATTTGTAACTATCTTTGTACATTATTTTTTTAAATCTTGAATTTATTTTGACATAATAGATATCACAAGGCACCCAAATGATTACCAACGCTTTCATATATAGATATGTATAGTATTTGAAAGCCACAATAACTTCTGCAATAATAAAGTTATTCAATAATTTTTTTTCATTATTCAAGTAGAGTTTATACATCACAGAGTGATAATTCGTACCTATTACAGGTAAACTGGTGTTTTATCTTTCCATTTGAAAATTTTTACAAAATTATGACTTTTTACAGAAGATGAAAAGTATTTGTAAAAATATCCAGCACTCAACAAAAATATGAATGTTTTCTTTTTTTTAAAAAGAAAATCATTAGAACAGCATTCTCTTTGATTTGTCAAGTAATTTCACCAGCTGAGTTCTATAAGGCAAGCTGGTTTCGTAAAGGATTGGCATTTCCTCTAACTGGTTAAATACTGGAAACTGAAAAAGAATCGGTATATTTTTAAGTTTCAAAAGAACTGAAACATTTAAAGATTCAGAAGAGGTACTGAAACATGATTCCATAAGAACTTTCCAAGTGATTGTCTCTTCGCTGAGTTTTCATGACATCTTATGCTATTAAAAAAAAAAGGAAAATATAGCATTAATGCTCTTATATCACAGTATACATTTCTTTGATAAGATATGCTAATCTATATTAATTAAACTTCTTACTGATGATTAACTGATTTCAAGCATGCAATCGTGTACCATCCTGCTCAGTATTTTAGTCCATAAAGAGAACTATGGATTATGAAAATGGAAGGCACTTTTTCCTCATATGATTTTACATGCACCATGGGGATTAACGTATTTGGCATGGTTACTTAGCACTGTAATGAGCAATTATTTCCATTTATTTTTATTTAATTATAAAATTATTTTGTAATAAGATTCTCATCAAGGTTATAGATATTGTTTATGAGTTCTCTAAAATGGAGCTGGGGAAGACTGGCCTTCAGCTAGGCTTGAATTGAGGGGAGAGCCTCATTCTGGTTCAATATATTAGCATGTTTCTCTGTAAGCACAGGATGAAGTTAATTTACAATTACGTACCTGTTGCCTAAGAACAACCACATTCTCCATCTTCTTGGGAAACATTATGAACTGCAATGAGACTTTCACATTGCTCGCTTTCTTCAGATGTTCTATAAGACGTTACAGACTTGTGAGGCTTTTAAAATTTATCCATATTAGTATGTTATAAAGAATGTAACTATAGCAATAGGTTGAATATTACTTTACATTGCCTGTAAGAAATTGTTAAGGACTAACAATTCTGAACTTAAAAGTTCCGTAGCAACTGGAGTAATGCTGAGTTTTAGTTATTCAAGCAGGTTCTTTTGAACAACTAAAATTAGAACTCTCCAGAATAAGGTCAAAAAAAGAATGTTTCTTATGATAACACATAAAAATACTACTGAAAATAAATTATAATAACAGGAGATTCAGTGTTCAAATATTTAGGTCAAAGTAGAAGGAAAGCATATCATTCAGACAGTTAAAATCAGATCCTGCAAAGTTCTCTAAAAATTTCATTCAATTAAGAGAAGAAACATGAAGTGGACAGGAAAGAAGCAAATAAATCACCCTACCTCTGAATACGATGTTTTCGGCAGATAAATACAAAAACTCTTCTAATTCCCACCATTACTGGATCCCAGTTGTTGTAGTGACATAAAAGTGTTGCAATGAAAAAGGAAAAAAATACAGGGATTGCCCCTGCAAAAAATAACCAAGAAAACTGGACCTGAAATTAAAAGATAAATTGATATTTTATCAAGAGTAAAAGTAGGTTAATGGAAACACAAATATCCCATAAGTTTGGATCAGGAAAGAGACATTTGGAGGGCAGTAAGAAGCTGTAGAAAAGGGAATATGAGAGGAATTTAACCAGAATCTTAAGTAAATCTTGGATATAGTAATGTCTACCCAATCTGGACTCTTAAGCTCCATGACATCAACCTTGGCTATGGTGATGCTTGTTAGTCACATGCTTCCCACTCCTCATGCCCCATTGTATGTTCATGTTGAATTCACCAAATAATGTTTTTTCTCTGCTTTTTGCAGTTGTATCAGAAGAGGTGAAGGAAAGAGTACAGAAGCATATGGTTCTCTGGGGTGTTTCTCTAATGATGAAATATAGTGCTCATTGAAATGAAATCAAAGGCAGAAAAAGATGAGGCTGCTTTCCACAAAGGGGATCACATTTCTTTGAGAGTTCTTCTAAATTAGTTACAAATTTCAAGTTCCTGAAGCAGCTACACAAATCTTTACAGCTAGAAATGTTTGATCTGTTTTGGCAACGGATGAACTTTACAGCTTGGATGGGGAAAGGAAAGTGGTAGAAGAGAAAAAAGCCCACAAGATAAAATAATCTCATATACGGGATGAAAAACATTTCAGGAACGGACACCAGATAAAGTGTGAATCCTTTAATTTAAGAGGCAGAACTGTGTGAGTAACATAGACATCAATCAATGCTACAGCTGACAGTTAAAAACTGACAGCTGCATTAAATGCTAATTTCACACTATATGAAATATCTCACTTTAGAGTGAAAGTGTCACGGTGAGGACAAATTTTACAAACGTTAGAAATAAATATGGAGAACAGATTCTATTTCTACTGTTGCTAGTAAGATATTTCAGTGATCTAATAACTGGGGCTTTGCTTCCTTTGTTTTCCTGGAACAATGATGCAGAAATTTTCTGTTTAAAAACACATTCCTATCTAATCATAACTTTTATATGAAAAGAACAATCTAAATTCAGTAAACTCCCCCCTACTCTATAAGTGTATGTTAAATTTGCTTTCATGATGTAACAATTACTGGCTTAAATGAAACCTAACTGGGTGACTTTGGGCCAGTCACTCACTCTCAGCTGAAACCACCTCACAGGGTTGTTGTGGGGAAAATAGGAGGAGGAAGGTGTGTTTACTACCTTGAGTTATTTATATAAATAATAAGCAGGATAAAAATAAAATAAATAGTTAATAAATGAATGAATGGCAGGTTCATATTGGCACACAATAGACTGCAGCTACCACTACATCCTGCCTTATTCTGATTCCTGAAGCAAAATACCACAAGGGGGAGATAACACTCTATTTAGAAAAAGTATTTCACTTGGGGAACTTATAATGAACACCATGGACATCTATTTGAGGCTTTGCAAACAAACACCTGTCCTTTATGAATGGAGAGCCAGTTTGGTGTAGTGGTTAATATGCCAGCCTGGAAAAAGGGAGACTGTGAGTTCTAGGCCTCTTTTAAGTATGAAAACTAACTGGGTCACTTTGGGCCAGTCACTCACTCATAACCCAAATCACTTTGTTGTGGGGAAAACAGGCAGGATTATTAAATATGTTCACTGCCTCAAATTATTTATGAAAAGGTGGGATATTAGCAGGAACAGGAAGAACAGCATTAAAAGCTATTGATGGGCAAGCAAATCCTACTATCTACAATTAAATGCATTTATTTTTACAACAGCATTAGAACTATTTTTTTTGTTTATGAAGATTCCATTAGGAATTTTTAAGATTTTCTAACATTTAAAATATGAGAAGGTGAATTTGGTTTTTAGTTTTAAAAAATTGAATTTTAAAAATTTCTGTTGGAATTTTCTGTAATATTTACCACTGGCTTCAATACAATTTACATTACCTTTTGCATGCATATGTCAGCAATTATGGACAGAGGTATTGTAAGGCTCAGGGCAAGTGTTCCTATCAGTGATGAGGTAAGAAAGCAGCCCCTGAAAAAAATGTTAAAATACAAAGATTTGAGTTTTTTAAAAAACAATTAGAGGCACAGAAACAAATGTCACAAGTGTATACCAGAGTTTTGCAGAATTTGTAGGTAATTTGACCTAGTTATATTGATTAAACCAAGATATTTAGGAAACTCATAATTTTCCTCTTAATTTATTGATCAGATCTTTCTAGTCCTACCATGTATTTCTGTTATACACCTTTGTTTGCTTATCATGTATGCTAATTTGCCACACATATATCGTATCAGAGCTTAGTGTAACCTGTCAAAGAAGTTAAAGGATAACTACCTCCTCTGCTAAGCCTCAAGATTTTCAGATGCAATTAATGAAGTCTAATGTTACATGTATAGAATAATTGATTCCAAAAAGTGTACTTGCTATCTGTAACTGCTGCTAACATACACTGCATGTTTCAACAGAGGACCTCCTCTGTTAGGAACCACAATTGGGACCAGCAACCTAGTTGTTAAGTAAAGTGGTTGCTAAGTGAAACTGCAACTGCTAGGACTGACTGCAAAGTTATCTATCTATCTATCTATCTATCTATCTATCTATCTATCTATCTATCTATCTATCTAAAGTCTAAAGTATTATGCCAAAGATATATTGCTCTTATCTTTATAGCAATTCATACATGAAGATTTTCACCATTTACTGATTAAAGGAAATACTAAGTCATCTACATGCACAGATAGCAACACTTACATAGCCTCATCTTTCAAGCGTGAATATCCATAATTTGATTATAAGGAATCAATTTAAACTAATTAGAAAATGTTTGTAAGATATGTCTAGACATAATGGTTCTGATTAAAAACCATGCACATGCAGATAGAACTTTGCTCTTTCAATTATAGATAAAGTTCTCCTCTTCTATTGCCATTCATCTATGGCCAGCTATCTTCTCCAAGCAAAGAATTGGCAATAAAGTTGCATCTGCTATTAAGTTAATGTAATTTGGCTTCATTTGTTGGGAAATGCACAAATTTCCTAACTGTACAATTCTAGGGTCAATCCCAAACAATCATCTGATATTAATATCCACTATGTCTACACAAGCAGTCATATGTCATGTCACATGTTGTGATGGCTACTAAAAACATTACAATACACACTGTGTTAAGCAGTACATTACTATAGTTTGATGTGTGAACTCAGCCTTAATGGCTTGTTAACCAAATTATGGTCATAATTTGTGGGTCCAACTCTAAAAGCTTTTAAAAATATGATTTACGTACCATGATACATAAAACCACATTCTAGCTTTTAATATTTAATAAGCAACGTTGGTCTGGGGGGATGACAACAGAGGATGAAGGAAATGATGCTTTTCGATGCATGGTATTGTATTGTATCATAATCAATACTTGGTAAAGACAGCAGTTTCCAAAACAAACATTATGGAAAAGCAATTTCATTTGGTCCTAAAGTATACTGTTGTTAAGAAACCTAATAATCAAAGCAACAAACATACCACAACCAGAGGAATTCAGACAGAACAGTTCCAACAAGGCCATTAATGACTATGCATATTAGGGTTAATTTATTGGGAAATTCAAAGACCTCAAATCCAGTATAATGAAGTAGGAAGAAGCCTGGCCAAAGCAACAGCAAGTTAAACAAGCCAACAAAACCTGCAGGAACAGAATAAACAAACAGATCACATAACAAAGAGTTAGTCTTACATCACAAAGTATACTTTGCAGAACTTAAATGACCAAGTTCAAGATTCAGCCCTAAAACGGTGTTTTAAAATTTCTTCTTACCAAAAAACATTGGAATATCGAGCTTATCTTCTCTGTCAACTTTTCGTTTTATCATAACTATATAGATTGCATACAGCATAGCTCCCATCAGAGACCACAGAGACCCTGCAAATAAGAAAGCAAGGTATTGCCACTGGATTAATTAAACATAATCTTTTTGTTTAACAGACAATTAAAATTGTTCTATTTTTATTCAAATAAATAATTTATGCAAAATTAGAAAATCGGTAGGATCCTGCAAATTATTTCACTAAAAGAAAAGGATTCCTTCAAAATGATACATTTTGTATCTATAATACATTTATTTATTCAGAGGCATTTTTGCTTCTTACTCCTCATAATGGCATACAAATAATATTACAGATTCAGCTATTAAAATGGACTTTCTACCCTCTATGTATTTTTGTCACCTTTTGAATAAAAAATATAAAGCAATATTCCTCAATCACTTCAATTTATTGTGAAGAATTAAAAAAATACCTATTGTATCTCTTCCTGCAGATTTCTCAGATCCAGACAAATTCACCATAACAACACCTCCAATGCTATTTTAGAAATAAAGCATTATATTCCAGTTAATTTAGTCAAACGGTTTGTATTGAAAGAGTTAACAACAGTGTTTACAATTGCCTTAATACCACATATTATTGCATTTCAATGGTCCTCAAAATTATATATAATTTATAAAGACTAAATAATAGCAAATTTTCTTAAACTTGCAGAAAAAAAGGAATTTTTTTGCAAGTATAATGACCTGGAGAACTAGAAAGAAATGATTACAGATTAGCAGAAGCCATTCCCAAGGGCATCACGTCACGACAAGAAGAAAAATGGGGTGAATATTTCCCTATAAATAACAAACTAGGCTTGAGAATAGTCACTTCCCAGGGGGTGATGTGAAACTAGTTATGGCTTATTTGAATAGACCATTAATCCATAAGTGATAAACCATGGTTTACAAACCAAAACGACTATAAATTTAAGAATTGAAGCCTGAGCTTGGCTGCTTTGGTTCTGCTTCCATGCGCCACAGAGGACATGGCACTAGTATTTATATTGGGACAGGGGTTTTTTCCCCTACTTTTGGGAGGAAATAAAGTAGAAAATAGAAACCTTACAAAAGCACAATGGGTGCACCTCATTAGTAAGGCTATCACTTTTTTCCATAGCTGCTTTATAGGAGAGGTCAAGCACAAACAAAGCAAGCTGTGCAAACTTCTGAAGGAGTGTCTCCCTTCCATGAAGGTCCAAAGACCGCAGTCCCAAGTGGGACCTGCTTTGCAAATGAATGTGGCCCTCTGCTTTATGGATTTGTCTCACTGCAGTATTTGCAGAGGTGACTCCTTTGCAAAGCTGGCAGAGTCATACCGCAAAGAGGAAAACGCCCGGGTGACACAAAGAGCCTCACAGAAGCAAATTGCAGAGTCATTTTGCTTCCATGAACAGAATCACAACATCTGTATGGCAGGAAGTTCTTCACGGAACTTTGCCCAGCCTAATCTAGCATCAAGTATAACAAATCTGTTATACTTGATTCTATCAAGTATCTTTTCCCTCACCGCTTCTGATAGGTGCCCATCAGGAGGTTTAGTGCAAATATGGGTGAAACAGAGGAAAGTGGAACGTTCATGGTTGCGAAGTTTCAAATTCCTGCATGATTTCAACTCCTTTGATTTGCTTGAGATTACTGTCCGCAATAAATGAATGCCTGGGATGATTTGTAGGAGGGGATAACATTGAACTACGTGCATGCTGTGTATGCTGCATAAACAAGCCTAGGATTATGCACTCGGCTCTTCTACATTCCTCTTCTGGTGAGATCACGACACTTCCACTCCCTGGTTCTGGATTCACACCTCATTTTAAATCAATCCAATGATTTAACAGAGCTGAATTGTGAAGAGTAGATCGATGTCTTACAGGTAGCCCCTGACTTACGGCCACAACTGAGCCCAAAATTTCCACTGCTAAGCAAGGCAATTGTTAAGTGAGTTTTGCCCCATTTTATGACCTTCTTTACTACAGTTGTTAAGTGAATAGCTGCAGTTGGTAATTGAACCATGTGGTTATTAAGGGAACCTGGCTTCCCCCATTGACTTTGCTTGCCAGAAGCCAGTTGGGAAGCTTACAAAGCGTGATCACATGACCCTGAAGTGTTGAAACCACTGTAAATGCATGCTGGTTGCCAAGAGTCCGAATTTTGATCATGTGAGCATTGAGGATGCTGCAACAGTTGTATGTGTGAAAACCAGTCATAAGTAACTATTTCAGTGCCACTGTAACTTCGAACAATCACTAAATGAATGGTTGTAAGTCAAAGACTACCTGCATAGTTTAGCATTGTTGAAATTAAGTCACTGTTGCTTGTCCAACAAGAGAGAGTTTTTCATGTTAAACCAAAATTGATAAGCAAGATGTGAGATTCTAGCCATTATAGCTTGCTTAAAACAAACCATGATAAAGGTGATGTGCATGAATATGATACTGAACACTTCCAACTAACAAAAAATTTACACAGATATCCAAATCATGGCCTTGTCTGCACATAACACCAAGCCATGTTATGGTTTACATATAGTCCTTGCTTATTGTCTGTTCATTTGACAACCGTTCAAATTTATGATGGCACTGAATAAGTTTTACAACAGGTCCTTGAAATTGTGGCCATACAGTGTCCCCATAATCACACAATTGAAATTTAGGCTCTTGGCAATTGGTGTGCATTTACAACTATCAGCCCCCATGGTCATGTGATTGCCATTTGTAACCTTCAAAGCCAGCGTCTGACAAGCAAAATCAATGGGGAAGCTGGCAGGAAGTCATGGTCATGTGACATCACTCTTAGCAACTGTGGGTGACTTGCTTAATAGCCACAGTTGGAACTGACATAAATTGGCATGGTTACGTGAGCTTTCACTTTGCAACCCCATCACTTAGTGATGGAGTTGCCGGTCCCAACTGCGGTCAGTAAGTGAAGATTACTTGTATTTGGTTTTAATTTATGTATTGTACGAATTCAGCCACTATAATTTATTCCATAAAACATGGTTAGTAAATGTTAAACCAAAGTTTAATATCACATGTGAATTTAATCTTCAGTGATGCCACAGAGTTAGCTGATTTTAAGAAGGTTAACTTGGTGATATTAATCTAACAAAACTCAGATGGCTCATAATGCAGCTGAGAAATGGCCCCTTTAGTAGAGCAGTAGCAATGGAGAAGCAGTACTTCTAGCACATATTCTGTC
This sequence comes from Imantodes cenchoa, assembly GCA_027560375.1. NCBI lineage: Eukaryota > Metazoa > Chordata > Lepidosauria > Squamata > Dipsadidae > Imantodes > Imantodes cenchoa. The sequence goes on from JANHGD010001592.1 coordinate 417,294, forward strand.
AATTCCTTTGAATGATTTTTTCATGTAGCTGTATACCACTAGCTGCATCTAAAAATAGTAATGAAATCTCCATTACTAAATCCAACCATCTAGAACAGTGATGGCGAACCTTTTTTGGTTCGTGCGCCAAAAGGGTGTGTGTGCGTGTGCCAGCACACACGCACGTACCCACACCCATTCCCACACACACACATGCGCATCTCATGGAAGCGTGGGATGGTGAAAAAACAGGCAAACCAGAAGTTCGAAAAAACGGACTTCCGGTTTGCCCGTTGTGCTGTTTTTCACACTATAGAGCCTTCAGGGAAGCTTCCCTGAAGTGTCCGGAGGGCAAAACGGCCTATCCCAAGGCTGAAAATCAGCTGGCTAGCACGCGCATGCATGCTGGAGCTGACATAGGGCAATGCCTCACGTGTCCTCTGATATGGCTCTGCGTGCCACCTGTGGCACACATGCCATAGGTTCGTAATCATGGATCTAGAAGAACATAAGAAAACTCAAGCCTGTTGAGGAAAAGAAAATGGAAGATTAAGGAGTCTATATTCCTACCTTAAAATGACAGCTAACAATTTTGAGAGGGTAAATCTATCTCCACTATTACTTGGAAACACAGCAGCAAGGATTAAGGTAAATAATCCTGTGAAAAGAACAAAAGAATATGCTGTATGCATGATCAAATAAAAAATGAAAAACTGAAAACATAATAATCAAAAGATAATGGTTAACTTGGGCCTAAATTAAATTAAAATGTAAAGTCAAATAAACATATTTTATTGGATTTCTTAGACTTTATAAAAACATTGCACTATATATAACTTTATTGATTAAAAAAATACTAGCAGCATTTCTTTAAACAAACTTAAAATATTATCAGAATCCTTTTTTAAAAATGGAATGTTTTAGATTCATATATATTTGTTGCAAAAAGAAATGAAATCAGGTTAATTTTCATTTTTAACAAAGTTTTTATTTTTATTTATTTATTTATTCACATAATTTACAAATGAATGATGCTGGCTTTTGGAAAAGTATGAAAACTACACTCCTTTGGAATACTTTTTGGCGACTGAGTGACACCTGGAACAGGATTTTAATTGTTAATCAAATAAATGATTTGATTTGTTAATTTGAACTTTATTTTGATCGCTGTTATTGTACTGCTTTGACTTTATTTTGTTGTATGCCACCAGGAGGTAATTACAGTGTAGCAGCATATAAATCTTACGCTTTGACAAGATGGGTGGCCAATAATACTGCAGAAATTGTAACAATCTCACACACGTTAGTTTACTATTCCTGTTATCACAATATGGGAATCAATCTTCAGTAATAATCAGTGTAGCTTTTAAACAATCCCATTGATGAGGCTGCTGAATAAGGCTCTACATACAGGTCTGCTTGTTGAACCTGAACTCTTAATGACATGTGATACCTCACTCCATAGCTGCCTTTAAAAAAAAAAAAAAAAGAAACCCTTCAATATAATTCTCTCCCTCATTAGAAGTAATACAAAATAGATAACTGTATTGTTCTTAAATATGCAAAGAGGCCATTTGAATGAAGTAGGACAACAGTTTTAGAATATATCTTCATTTCTTACCAGAGGTTGATGACAGAATGTTAACTATTGCCACTTGAGTGTCTGAAAGTGCTTCTTGATAAGAAAAATTTGCCAAGAACCACTAGAACATGAAACAGTAGATATTAGCATAACATGCAATTTCTCATTTGAGTAACAGCTGCTTTGAAAGTCAGAAAAAAGTTTTGTAAAACATTAAAAAATATTGTTTAAACGATCTATATTTAGAGCATAGCAAGAACATGCACACAATAAAATTGACCTGTATTAAGAAAAAGAAGTTGAATTTACTGTAAACTACTGTTCTGATCCCAGAAAGAAACCCTACAGAAAGGTTAACTCTACCTAATCTGACAGAACTTCTTCCTGTTCCAAAGAAGAAAACTCCTTCAGTCACTTTAGAGTAGGGGTATCAAACTTGCGGCGTCACGGCGGCATCACGTAACGTATCATGAATTTTTCCTTTTTGCTAAACTGGGCATGGGCATGGCCAGCGTGACGCATCTGGCACACGGCCCACAAGTTTGACAACCCTACTTTAGAGCATTGGCTTCAGCTGTTTATAATAAACCTTTTTTTTTTAAACTACATAATTCCTGCATTGTCACAAGTGTTTGCAACTGACAAGAGGAACGTAGAAATGTAGGAAAGTACAATATTAATCAGTTATCACATTCTGATAGTAAACAGTACACTGAGGAATCTGACTTCTGGCTCCTTGTACCGATTCGTGTCACTGATTGCAAAGTGGGAAAGCTGAATCCATCTTTTAGGGTTCCGAAGAATAATTTGCAGTTAAGCTCCACAACACTTTCAGTCACCAAAAATGGAGTGGAGAGCAAAAGAATATACTGCAGCAGTATTCTTAGGGAGGGACAGTAAAAATTAAAGCACTTTCTGTAGAACCATGTGACCAAAAGTAGCATCTGCTGAGGCAAACTGGTCTATCTGGTAATGTCTAATGAATGTAGACAATTTCATGCATGTAGTTTGCTTACAAATGTCTATTAGCAGGAGTACTTTGATGGTATAGTTGCAATGCTAGAAGGAAGCTGTTTCTTGCTGGCAGAATATTTCGACATAATGCATTCAACTAACCCCCTCAGTTGACAGTGAATTGTGTAATTCTCACATTATCTGTTTTGTGAGAAAGGAAAAGATTACTGGCCTCCTGAACCCCAAGCGAGCATTTGAAATATATTATTAGCACTCTTGACTGATACAGTGCCATCAAGTTGGTGTCAATTCATAGTGACTATACTGGTAAGTTTTCTCCAAGAACTGTTCCCAGCTTTTGGGACTCCCAATGGTGTACTCAATGCTGTCATAATCCACTCCATCCACTTTGCTGCTGTCATCTTCTTCTCTTTTCTTCCAATTTCCCCAGCATTATACACTTATCAAATGAAAAAATGACAATTCCCATCAATATCCTCCCCATAGAGGATAAACACAGGGTAGGCTTGAATCTCTGAAGGAATGGGGTATTTGAATGTGGCAAGACAGAGATGCATTTGCTGATCAGAACATCATTCAAAAATGCACCAAATCACTCGGTAGATGTAGATGGAACCTGGGCATCCAATTATTAAGATGGATTCCACTGCCAAACTTGAAAAGCTGGAGCTCAGATCTTCCCACTCAGTTTCTAGGTATAAATCCAGATAATGAATTGGGACTTTGACACATTTGGTGTCCTTGGTATTTCTAGTAAAAGATCTGGCACCCATATATGCAATCCTTTGCTTTGTTTTAATGTTTTGTACTTTCTGTGTGTAGGATCCATCAGTCCTTCATTTTCCTCTTCTTGGGAAAAGAACAATATAAAACATTTGACGACCTTGTGGAATTCATGTTGCCAGGCCTCTTTTTCTTCCAGCTTCTCTGAAGAGATGTCATCAGCATATTTAGTGCTGTGTAAAAGTCAACCATGAAAATAACTCACGGGAATGTTGGTATTGGCCCCTTCTGCATGGATATATTGGACCCAACAGAAATCTGTCTTCAGGGTCCTAAGCATTACTTACCCTAAAAACTGATTTGTGTCTCCTTTGATCTATCAGGGTTCACTTCTTATTCCCCTGACATACTGTCTAAAGAGTCTCAATTCTTCTGTGATTATCCTAACAATGTTATAACTCATGTGTTAACTCATGGTATTTTGAAGTTTCTAGCTGCCATGGAGGTCACTGCTGCTGGCACTTAGTCCAGGTCCCGCTACCAAAAGATCACCTCTGTAAGCATCTCCTGGTGACATCTTAAATCACTGCGATTGATGCTGCCCAATTCCTTGTTTGATGGGAGGATGGAAGAGGGACACTGCAATTGGGGTTATCTGGTTCTTCAGGCTCTATTCTTTAATTCTGTTCCTCTGTTCACAATGCAGCAGGAGTTGGAGAGGGGCTGTCTGTTCCTTGGAGAACTCTTTGCTTGTTTCATTTTCCTAAGCATTCAATGCCTTACTGTTGTTTGCCTTAAGGAACATGGAGAGTTTTTTCACATCACCCAAGAGCTCTATATTTTCCTGGATACCATCACTACTGGTATGCTTCCTGTACCTAGCTAGCAGGCCAATTAAGTGCCTGCATGATTATACTGCCATGCAGTCAGTCGCAGTGGTCCTCACCACTTCTTACAGTAGCTTCGAAGAATTTTTTCCTTCCTTTCTCCTCCCTCCATCTGCCACAGATTGAAACTGAGAAGAAAAGCCATTTGCTTCTTCTAGACATTTGCTAGAAAAATGGATGAGGAATAATGGAAAAGTGGAAAAATGGAAGGAGGTTCTTTCTTTTTTTAAACTAGAAGAGGTAGAACAAAGCCTTTTTGATCAACTTCCCCTTCAATGATATAGAAGGAAAGGATTAGGCAATTATAACACAAACAGAAATATCTGGCTGAGCTTCCCTGCCATGAGTATATCTATTGACACCAGTCTTGGAACCTCTAGTCTCTCTTCTCTTTTGTAACTTTCTTTCAAACACATTTTTAAAAAATAATAATAACAGGAAGCTAGTACATGATGAGCAAAACACCAGCCCCCATCATCATATCTATTTGCATGTATGCTTATTAGCCCTAAAAGGTCTAAAAGAAAATAGCCATCCTTTGAAAATAATAATGAGAAACTTCATCCCATTGCTTTATTTGTTAGTATGCTGACCTGCTTAGAAAAAAAATGACAAAGGGAAGGAGAAGTAGCAAATCTATGTAGCCCAGGAAGTAATCCTGAGCTGGGGATTTCTTGGTGCTCAGTTTGGTTGTTTGCTTGCAGATGTTTCATTATCCAACTAGGTAACATAATCAGTGCTAATAAGTGTGGATTTGCTCCCTTCATAAGTCTGTCTTTCCATCCATCTGTCCATCTATCATCTATATATCATAGCTTATATACTATATAGTAAATATTGTTTATATATAGTATATGCTGCTTATATACAGTAACTAAAGCCCTGTAAAGCCCTTTTGGTCTTATATAAACCAAAAGACCCAGTAGCTCAAGAAGTTAAAACCAGGACACATCTACAACATACAGTATCAACCACTATGTAGGACAGTCAGGCAGAAAACTATCACAACACATTGATGAACACCAACTAGCAGCCAGAAGATAAGATGAAAACTTCTTAAATCTCACAACCCATGGACAGATCCAGCTATAGTTTCAACTTGGAAACTGTGAGCGTCCTAGACCAACATAAATTCAAAAATATTATAGAATTCTTGGAAACTTGGCATCAAACAAATCAACTCACAATAGACATAGAGATAAACTGTGTTTACACATCATTCAAGAGAGAACAAAAAAGATAAGAAGGAACCTCTCCAAAAACCAAGGAGAGATTAAATCAGACAAACAATCATGCAGAAAACAATATCCTAGTCAAGGCAATACCAAGAAGAAAACTATGACAGGGCAAGGTGCTAAATATGAACAGGGAGCAAACCAGGGGTGAAATTCAGCAGGTTTTGAGTAGTTCGGAGAACCGGCAAACATCACTTCTGGCTGGCCCCAGAGTGGGGTGAGAATGGAGATTTTGCAGCATCCTTCCCCTGGAGTGGGGTGAGAATGGGGATTTTGCAATATCCTTCCCCTGCCACGTCCACCAAGCCACGCCCACAGAACCAGTAGGGAAAAATTTTGAATTTCACCCCTGGAGCAAACCCCATACTCATTAGCACCGATGATTTTTATTTATTTATTTATTATTATATTTATATACCGCACCTGCTCCCGAAGGACTCCGGGCGGTGTACAGCCTTAATA
>JANHGD010001595.1:78873-93839 GCA_027560375.1 Imantodes cenchoa
ATAACCCAGGTGAAAAGATCCAAAGAAGATAATTGTGGATAAGTGGAATATACCAAAAATAATAGAAGTAATATGATTGTACTATGCTGATGATATATGAGTTGATATGTATGTATGTTTTAAGGTGGAGAAAAACAAATAATTTTTTTCAAAAAAAAATACAATAGTCATAATATATTCTTCACTTAAGTTTTGTCTAACTTAAAATAAACTGACAAATATGAATAAAATTAAGAATTCTCAATGTTTTTCTGCTCAAATCAAATCTCATCCTCAAAACCCAAAGTCAAAATCTGATTTTTCTCCTTGTCTTGTAAGAAATCTAACCATGGTCTCCAAGTTGCAAGAAAGTTAGTCAAGTTGTTTTTCCTAATTAAAGCATTTAACTTCACCATCTAACTGGTTCCATTCATTTCAAAGACTAATCTCCAATTGTGGGTATTGCTCCTCTTTCCATCTTTGTATAGCAACCTTGCAGCCAATGTCATACATAAGAACTAAGCCCCGTGTTTTCTTCCCACCTGTTTATCTGCCATCCTTAAAAACTTATAGTTTCTTGAAATGGGTGTAATCATATACAGTAATTTAAATCAGAAGCCATGGTTTAAAAATCACAGTGTCTTGCATCGTTATAACCCTACTAAGTCAAAACCAAATTGGTTCAGGGTGATGTCTAAATTCAGTTGTACTGTTAATTGATCTAGTTTACTCTGGGCAGTTCTTATGCTGTTCAGGATTTCAGGGAGGAATTTTCTATCAAGAATTTACCCTTGGACTTTCTGTATGATAATATTGTTAATGTTCCACAGAGGAACTAATAAAGACATTACCAATTTGTTTTTAACATCTTAAACCCAGCATCACCGAACGATATCTGATGTTTCCATGGGGAACACGAATTTCCTTCTCATCTTTATATCTTTTTCCTCATCACAGGGCTATGACAGTACTCTGGGCTTTACAAAGCGTCTCTTCCAGCCAGCAGCAGAAGACGCTGTTGCAGTGCAGGTGTTGAAACATCAAGGAGCAATTCCATTTGTAAAAACAAATATTCCCCAATCTCTACTGAAGTAAATCATGTATATATATATATATATTTGTCATTGTCTATGTTTTGATTTTTATATACAGGTAATCCTTGACTTAAGACTATTCATTCAGTGATCATTGGAACTTACAGCAGCATTGAAGGAAGGGATTTATGACCAAGTAAATTATTTGAAGTTACAGCTGTTGCAGTGCTCTTGTGATCAAAGCTCAGGTGTTTGGCAGCTCACCTGCATTTACAGTTGCAGGAGAGTTTCAACTCTTCCTACCTTCCCTGTCTTCCCCCTCCCTTTTGGGCTCCCTAGCTGACCTTTACCATCTTCTTCCTCCTGCTGCTAACTAAGTATGCTGCTACATGCATTCCTGGGTTTGCCTTATGGTCACTCACTTGCACAATCCCGATCAGTAGCTGCCCTCAAATCACGTTCACCTGAACACTGAAGCATAACAGGTTCTTTGGAATACAGTGAGACCCAGTGAATTTAAAATAAGAGTAAAACTTTTTTAGTAACAACATACGTTTGCCCTTTCTCTTTCATACATGTGCACTCCAACACAGCTACATCTACGCATATCCTTCTCAACTAGGCTGCCAGGCACTAGCTGGAGGGGATAGAAGCCGCCAAATCATGGATCTAAAGATGAAGAGTGGGTGGGCTTCAGAGCCCCTTTTGTCCCCCAAAGTCCTTGCTTTGTTGATTCACAAAACTGGCAGCTACTTTTACCTTGTCGATTTACAAGTCCTGGTACCTGTTGATGGCACTTGGGGTGTGTGTGTAATGATGAGTATTTCCTGTGGTGAGGTGCATCTTTTTTTGGCCTGGTTCAGGTGACATTCTTTTATTACCTTAACAATTTCATTTCTTCTTGTCTATCTCCTAAAGAGATCTTTTAGACAAAATTCCTGGCTTTTTGTCCATCCTGCTTCAGTTTTAGATATGACAGCTTTAGCCTCATCTCACATATTCCTCCCCTAGGCATCGAGTTAAACAGTAGATGCCACAAAATGGTGTTAGGATGAATAAATCTCTAGCCTGTAAATTCTCCCATCTGTTTTTAGAATTGTGCAGAGGGGACTATTAAAGCAGCTTAAGTTGCTAGTAATCTTTGTGGTCCCTATTTCAGTAGCCTTTGAAAATAGGTATTGTTTCTGAGGGCTTACAGGGGGCCTGTACACTAACATGTGTTCCACATTGGTTGTGATGGTCTTGAAACCTGCTAATCAGAGATCTGTGACACAGACAGGGCTGCAATGGAGATTTGCTTACTTAAAGAAAAACATTAAATAAGAGAAATTTCAGTTCCAGTATCCAACAGTTTGCTTAGGATCATTATGGGTTAAAACAAAATGATAATTTCTCTCACTTCGAGGGGGAATTTCAATATTCCTTTCCCACACGCACCCTACATATTGTCAGTCAAGACCCATGTGTTTATCCTAGCAGGGTGAAAGCCCTAGAAATTGACTAAAGGGGTGTGTGTCTGAGATTAAAATTTCTTTTTTCACCCTTACCGCTGGGACTTAAACTTTCTTTAAAGGTTCTGTTAATTGTTTCAGTTCATGCTGGACCAATTTAAAAAAAGCTGCTCATTCTCTTTAACTTTCTTGTCATTTTCCTCTTCTGATCCATGTCTTTCAAATGTCTCCACTTGCTTCTTCAAATTCCTAGTAGAAGCCCCATCCCATCTCTCTCTGTTTTCTTCTTAATCTCTCAGCTTTTATCACATTTGCACACTCCATTCCAACTTTCTGCCCTGGTTGCTTCTAATATTCCCATTTCTGCCATCTTTCCCTCTCCTTTCCCACCTGTTTTTTTTATAACTCCTTCCTCCAATCCAAGGCACTGCAGTCCACCTAGCACGTTGTTTTAAAGACTATTTGCATGTTTGCACTGCTTGCACTGAAATAGACACAGTTGGTGATGATAAAACAAGGACAAAGCAAATAGTATTACTGGTTCTGCACAAATTTGCTTATCATCAGCTGACTAGACTGTACGGTACGGATACTGAAGTGGGTGATTCAAATTGACTAAAAGACTGGTATTTTCACTCAGATAATAATACCCCTTATCTCTACCATCACATCTTTGGGCAGCACTATGTAAGTGATAATAGAAATACGAAAAATAAATAAATAAAAGAAATAATTGTTAAAGCTTAAGAAAGCATTTTTTTAAGAAGTAGAAGAGTTGAGCTTCACCAAGTCTTTACAATACTTCTTGGGAATTAATAATTGCTTATGATAATCACAATTTCTTCTTCAGAATTCAAGAAATGTGTTGTTTTTTTATTGTGAGAGAAAAGGAAAAACAAATATCCTTATTAAGAGACAAAGTGTAAATACCATTGTTTCAGATTAAGATTAATCAAGGGATGCAGTATAATTTTGTAAAAAGGCTAATTGAATCATATTCTTAGATCACTACCTGGAAGAACTATTAGGAAAATATTTGGAACTATTCCAAAACCAATTGCTGACAATATTCTTTGTCTTTTCAGTTATGACTGCAGTAATCCGATCTTTGGATCAACAGTGAATCCTTTGGATCCCACAAAAAGCCCTGGTGGATCGTCAGGAGGGGAAGGAGCTCTTATTAAAAGTGGAGGATCCATTCTGGGTATTGGGACAGATATAGCAGGCAGCATTCGTATCCCAAGTGCCTTTTGTGGAATCTGTGGTTTAAAACCCACTAGCAACAGAATTAGGTTGTATACAAATTCTAATTTTTAAAACACAGAGTTTAGAATATGTGGATTATTTCTCTCAGATTCCTGATCTATTGTAACTTTATATTGCTTCCTGATCTACTATAACTGTATATCAGCTGCCAAGAAAGGGGGAACTAAAAATTAATTCAAATAGTGAAAATTAATCAATCAGATAACTGACTAGGTACAATCTTGTTTTATTCAACCTTTGTTGAATTGCTTTTTACATCTGCAATCTTATGTCCACTTCAAGTGAATTCATTGTTTCACTTATATGAAATAGGCTGTCCTGTTTTACCCTGCTGTACCCTGCTGTACCCTAATCAAAATGTTGTGAACTTCCAGTGTTTATCAGTTATGTTTTAATTACTGGGGCGGTATATAAGTCAAAGGGCTATTGCTATTGCTAGTCCAATAGGCTTGGCTGGAATCTTGGCTATTTTAGTTTGCCTGAATTAACCCTGTTCAACAAGGTAAAGTGGAAATGTTCTCAACATGTCATCTGTGTTAAGTCTGAAATGAGATTCCCCTTTAGAATGTAAAGAAAGAGGAATTGATATTGAAAATTGGGAATTTTGACAGCTTTGCTAAAACTACTCTTTTGATGTCTCTATAGCAAAAAAGGAATTGTTCCATGTATCGCCGGTCAGAGGGGAGGTAAGATACTATTATTCAATTAGATAAATGGGAAGTTTGCTTCAAGCGAATAAGTTATTCTTTGACATTCTTGTTCTTTCAAAAACAGTTTCATCAATTTACAAAGTAAATTACAATACAAAGTAAATTTTGAAAATGTTGGCAGCTGGCAGCTTTTCAAAAAAATTATGAACTTAGCGTAATAACTTAATGCCAGTAACAACCATGCTCTGTTCATGAAGGTTTTATTGTCACTTTGTCTTTTAAAACAAAAAGTTTTTGAAATGATCAATGGGGTATTTAAACAAGAACTTACCAGAAAATGGTTTCAAAATATTAGTAGTTGTTTCCTAGTCATTTGTAAGTCGTTCCAGTCACAAGTCAAGTCCACTACATGACAAGATCTGATTTTATGACAGTCAATAAGTGTAGAAATCATAGACACAAAGACATGATTTCTTGATTAAAGTTGGAAATCTCTCTGATATGAGCAGCCCCAGAAGCTCTCTCCCTCTGGAGTTGTAGTTTATTATTTATAACAAGTTTCTTGTGTATACAAGTATAAAAGATTTACTTTACTAATTTAGTTGCAATGAATAAATGGTTAATATGTGACACATAGTATACAGACAAATCTTGTCAAGGTATGATTGCTAACTAAACTATTTAACTTTTACCCTAGACAAAGAGAAGAGTTTTAATTACCTTAGATAAACAGAAGCTGAGTAAATAATCATTTACTTAAACTAATTAAACGAGTAGGTTGCCTAATCATATCAACCAGAGGGCATTCCACATTCTTGGCAGACATTGATAATTAACCTACAAATAAGTGATTCACTGTGGTGGTTGTGGCAGGCCATTCACTTAACAACTGCAATGATTTGCTTAACTGTGGCAAAAAGGTCGCAAAATGGGGCAAAATTCACTTAACAAATGCCTTGCTTAGCAATGGAAATTTTGCGCTCAGTTGAGAACTACTTGTATCATCAGTGTGTTGATGACAGTTAATTCCCTGCCAGTAGATGGCCTCATTCAGAAAGTTTCACAAAGTCAGGATCTGTGACTAGATCACTGTCATCCTGACAATGACAACTGGAATTGGATCTGAAGAAAGGAGGGGAACCACTACAACACTGGGTATCCTCCGCTCCCAGCCCCCAAAGTTGTTCTAAAAAGATACCATGATCAAAGGCCATTGAGAGATCAAGGTCTCTGTCTGCTCCAGAGATTATCTAAAACTGTGATCAATGATATCTCAATATTACACACTGGTTTAATGGTTCTTCATTTGTGTCAGAAACGCCTACAAATTCGAGACATATAACATTCAACACTCAGCAAATAAAATAGGTCATATTTATTTATTTATTTATTTTATTTTATTTGTATACCGCCCACTGTTGAAGGACTCGGGGCAGTGCACAATAATAAAAACCATATACAAATGAATTATTAAAAGATAGACAAGAGATTAAAACATTAAAAATCATACAGTATTACTAATAAATAAAATCTCACCACATCCATTCAGGGGACAAAGGATTCCGATGGTATTATGTTCCTTGGTCCCAGGCCTGTTGACGTAGCCATGTTTTTACTTCTTTTCTGAAGGCTGGCACGGTGGGGATAATGCGGATCTCGGGGGGGAGTTTGTTCCAGAGCGTCGGTGCGGCCACAGAGAAGGCCCTTGCTCGCGGGCCTGCCAGCCGACATTGCTTGGCTGACAGGACCGTCAGCAGGCCAACTCTGTGTGCCCTGATCGGTCTTAGGGAAGTATGCTGTGGAATGCGGTCCCGAAGATATAGTGGTCTCAAGCCATGTAGGGCTTTAAAGGTAATCATCAACACCTTGAATTGTGTTTGGAGACCAATAGGCAGCCAGTGCAGTCTGCGTAGGATGGGTATCACATGGGTGTATATAGGGACACCCATCATGGCACGTTACATACTGGTTTAATGTTCTTCATTTGTGTCAGAAACACAAATTCGAGACATATAACATTCAACACTCAGCAAATAAAATAGGTCATAGAAATGTAACATGTGTAAAAAGTTTGTAGAATAAATAGGATTAAAACTGAATGACATTTTTTTTTTAAAATTAGGATTTATAGGCTGCCCTTTCCCGAGGGACTCAGGGCGGTGGACAAAATAAAATACGTAATACAATAGGTACATAATTAAAACAACCAATCCCAATAATGATAAAAACACAATACATTAAAAACAGGCGTTCATCAATCATAAAGGGGCCGCACACCCAGATGGAAGAATTCTTTAGCCCCAGGCCTGACACCAAAGCCAAGCCTTAACGGCTTTCCTGAAGGCCGGCAGGTTGGGGATAACACGGACCTCAGGGGACAGTTGGTTCCATAGGGTCGGAGCTGCAACAGAGAAAGATCTAGTCCGAGGGCCCGCCAACCGGCATTGTTTGGTTGACGGGACCTGGAGCAGCCCGACTCTGTGCGATCAAACCGGGCGGAGGGAGGAATGCGGTAGAATGCGGTTTGGTTTTAATTAATTTTGCACAATACTAAAAAGTTGTTTATGTTCCAAACAAATCTACAGAGAAACCTAATGTCAGCATAATACAGTAGCTAGCTAACAAAAAGTGTTGAAACCAGGTTTCTGGGGGCAATATGTAATAGGATCTGGTGGAGCCATTTTCCTTTGCTTTGAAATCAGAAAGCAGGGAAATGATTAATTTAAAAAACAAAAACAAATCTGTCTCCTGTCCTTTTATTCAATACTTTTATTAAGTTATATTTTGAAAGATAAAATGAAAACAAGAACTTAATATAAAAATGCAATAAAAAGAGAGAGAGAGAAACAATTAAAAGGTATAGAAAAAAATCCCTTAAAAGAAAGTAGCACACAAAAAAGGAACTTTCCTTTTCATCACCGGCAAGTATATTCAACATTAACAATTTATCACTGCCTCTTAAAATTCAATCAAATATATCTTCATTATATATCTCACCTCTTTTTCTATTATCTCATCTCTAAATCTTCATTTCTCCTTATTAATCTGGAAAAATCCATAAAAAATTAATAGAAATGGCTAATAGCATAAGTATATAATTTCCCTTTTGCTATCTGTAAAATCTCTGTTCTCAATGCTTTTTTGGTAAATCTAACATGCACCTCTCTAGGTAAATTATGTCTCATTGCACAACATGTATGTACTCTGTATATCCCATCAATCTCATTTAAAATCTTTTCCTTAGTATTGTTTCTGCCAATAACTCTGTCATTGTCTCTGCTAAGTTTTCTGCTTTCTCTTCTTCTATATTTTGGAATCTTAGATAATAATCTGCTCTATCCATCTCCAAAGAAATAATTGTTTTTTCTTGGTTTTTGTCTGTTGTAAGTGTGTCATCTAACTCTCCCACTCTTTTTTCTGTTGCTTCCACTTTTTCTTCCACTTTTTGAATTCTTTGTTCATTTTTCTCCATCATCTCTTTAACTTCTTTTAGCTCCCCCCTCTACTCCACCGATTCTTTCTTTAAAATCATCATGCAATGCTTGTATAATATTTTTAAATTCCATAGTACCGGTAGTATTCACCTTCTCTTGATAAGCCATAGTGTTCAATGTTCTCTGAGTTGCTGGACTAGAAGTTGCTGAAGATGCTGTTGAAGGCAAATTTGTTGTTGTTTTCTTCATCTTGTGATATCTTGAACTTTCTCTTGATATTGTAATCCACCAAATTTGTGATCCAAGTGTAATTTTATAATTCAAATATTGGTTTTCCCCCCCTCGTTGGGAGGCCCAAGAAAAATACCCCAAAACCAAGAAAAAATAAAAATCAAACCCACTCAGGAAGAGAGAAAAAGGGAAAAAAAGAAAAAGAGAAAAAGGGAGCACAATCCAATACAAATCTTCAGGTTCTTCTTTAATTCACCACCAAATTAAAATTTAAAAAATGAAAAAGGAGAAAAAGCAAAAGCAAAATTAAAAGTTAAAAAATTAAAAGGCAAAATAATAAGTTCTTATGTATCCAAAAGAAAAAATAAAAATGGAATAAAAAGATCCAAAAATCCAAATAAAAACATATAATAAATTCTACCACTAACACCAACCAAGCCAAACTCTTAAATAGAAGTATTTTCAGATTCTTCTAAACCTTAATCCAACATGTTTGTTTCACCAAAAATTTAAAAATAGCAAACCATACAATGAGGGGAAAAAACAAAAACAGCTAAATTGAGATTAATAAAAGAAGAAAAATCACATGGTTTTATGTATTCAAAAAAGGGGGGAAGAAAACAACCCATAGGAAAACCTAATAGTAAATTCCAACTCTAGCTCCAACCAAAACACACTCTAAAATTCAAGTCCAAGAATGTTATTATTCAAAAGGCAAAGTAAAGAAAGAAAAAGGATTAGCATACAAGAAAAAATAGGTCCCAGATCACAAGAAGTGCCTCTAATCTTTTCTATTTATTCTTTCTTCATGTTCCAAGAGCTACACTGTCTCAAACAGATGTTAAACAATCAGTTTCTCATTGTTCACTCTTTAGTGATCAAAGAAGCAAACTTTCTTATCACAAATCGCCAAGGACACTTCTCTTCTCTGTTTGTGGGATCTATTTTCTCTGATGCCTCTAGATGGCACTCTAACTCTATAATTTACTTCCAAAGAGCAATTTAAAAAATCACCAAAACTTTTGTTTACAAAGTTCATTCAATATCTTTCAACTCATATTAAAAACTTAAAAATTTAAAAATCTCCAATATGACTTTTATTTTATTCCTCAACTCAGTCAACTCAACCAATACTGTTCAATCTTCCTTCTTGGCTCCACTGCTCTCCTCACAGCTATACAGACAGAGGGGGGATGGCTAAAACAAAATCTCCTCCACCCCATCTATTTAAGCCATTCTCTCCTTCCTTCCTTAAATTCCAAGGAGGTTATGAAAGGGAACCTGTATACATAAATTAAAAGAAAAAGATCT
Source organism: Imantodes cenchoa (assembly GCA_027560375.1). Taxonomy (NCBI): domain Eukaryota; kingdom Metazoa; phylum Chordata; class Lepidosauria; order Squamata; family Dipsadidae; genus Imantodes; species Imantodes cenchoa. The sequence goes on from JANHGD010001595.1 coordinate 88,230, forward strand.
CACGCAGACTGTCCACACTTCTTTCTTTGATGTGACTGCCCCAGCTTCTTAATGGCTCATAATGGTCACTTCCTCAGTCATCAGTTTGAGGAGACTCATCCAGAGCTACCAGGGTATTTGCGACTTCCCTGATTTCAATGGGCAGTGCTCCTCTTGTTCATTGTCTCTACAGGACAGCTTCAGTCTAAAAAGACCCCCTGACAGCTGAGATATCAATGTTCCTTTGGGAGGCAAAGGAAACGATGTCTTACAGGGGTGCTGGCCACGCCTCTTCCTTCCAAGAGATAGTCCAATAAAATGCAAACGTAAAGAGACAGTGGTGTTGAAGCAAATACCAAGAAGAGTCAGGGATTTGAGCAGAGCATACCAGTTTTTGATGAAATGTTTAATCAAGAAGGGTTTGAGCTTCAGATGGCTCATACCTGAAGGAATACTAGTGAATTGGCAGGGAAGAAGACACAGATTGGATTCGATAGAGAAAGCTGAACTATTTTATGATCAATACTTGGGGCCACAAGAGGAAGAAAAAGTAAGAGAGGAAAGAGAGAGACACCTGGAAAAACTTACAATGGAGAAAGACAAACAAACAAGCAAGATGGCAAAGGAACAAGAAAAAAAAGCAATGATAGAAGGGGCAAAGACAAAAGAGGCTAAAGATCAAAGAGAGGCAAGAATGACTAGATTGGCAAAAACAACTAATAAGTAACCATGGAAGAAGAAATAAAAGTAATATCAATAAACATAAATGGATTAAACTCGGAAATAAAAAGGAAAAACATAAATGGATTAAACTCGGCAATAAAAAGGAAAAGAATATTTAATAAATTGAATAAATTGAAAATGGACATAATATGTTTACAAGATGTTCATATTAAAAAACAACACAAAAAATGTTGGAACATTCAAAATTGGGAGAACTATATACAGCACTGACACATCAAAGTAAAAGAAGAGTGGCATTGTATATAAAAAAGACAATAGAATCTAATCAGGTATTTGCTGATGAAGAAGGAAGAATTTTAATGGTGGAAGCAATAATTAATTATAAATGAACACTCTTGGTGGCAATATGTGCTCCAAATGACAATCAAGAAGATTTTTATGAAAAAATTACACAGAAAAATAATAGAACTTGAATAGAAAAATATAATGTATGCTAGGGGAATTTAATGCAATAATTGAAGCAGATTTGGATTACAAAACTACAAAGGTAAACAAGAGGCCTAGGAAAATCCTTCCAAAAACCTTTTTTTATAATGGTAGAGAAATTAAGTATTCAAGATGTTTGGAGAAAAAGTCATCTTAAAGAAAAACAATATACATTTTATTCAAATAGACACATGTCGTGGTCTAGAATTGACATGATGTGGATGTCAGCTGACCTACTAGTTAACATACAAGACATAAACATTGAAACAAGTACTTGGACAGATCATAATCTGGTGACTGCAACATAGAAGGGACCAAAAAAAAAAGGACCAAGATGGACACTAAATCAAATAATATTGAATGAAAAAGAGTTTCAAAAAATATGGAAAAAGAACTGGGATTCTTTTTTAAAGAAAATAAAAAGGAAGATACTTCATTACAAAATGTGTGGGACACAGCCAAAGCATATATTTGAGGATTGGTAATAACTTATTCGTGTAAAAGGAATAAAAAGAAGGGACAAACACAAATAAAATTGGAAGAGGAATACAAGAAATTAAAGATGGAATTACAGCAAGATGCACAAAATAAGAAAATTAAAGATCAAATGGATTTGAAAAAACATGAATTGAACTTACTTGAAAAGGAAGACTTGGCACTTAAAATAAAGAGTTCTAAACAATTTTTTTTAAATGCAAACAAAGCAGGAAGATGGTTGGCATACAAATTGAAAAAGGAGAAGGAAAAAAACTAATTAATCAACTAATGGATGAGGAAGGAATGGTACATTATTGGAATGACAAGAAGAAAAAAATAGTTCAGAATTATTATGAGTAACTTTATCACCAAGAGAAAGTTGAAGAAAAAAAAGATAAAATTATATTTAGAAAAAAGCTGAATTACCTAAAATACCAGAGAAATTTAAGAAAATGATTGAGGAGAGAATAATACTGATGGAATTAACAGAGGGAATTAAAAAACAAAAGAATAGGAAAACATCAGGTCCAGATGGATTGCCAGCTGAGTTTTATAAAACATTTCAACATGTGATAGGTAACACAATGCTAGATGTATTTAATGTGCCCTTGATAGAAGCAAAGATACCAAATTCATGGAAGGAGCCATATATTATTCTTATTCCGAAAGAAGACAAATAAAAACTATAGACCGATTTATTTGGTAAATTTGGTTTAAAAAATATTTGCATCAATTATGGCTGAGAGAGTAAAGAGATTGTTAAATGAATTTATACACACAGCTAAAAATGGATTTTTACCTAAGAGGCAGATTAGAAACAATATTTTTTATTGTTTTGTACTATTGGAAGCCACCCAGAGTCCTTCGGGAGTTGGGCGGCCTGCAAATTCAACAAAATAAATACATTAAATAAATAAATATGAGAATAATCTTGAACACAATGGAATATTGTGAAGAACATCCTGAAAAACAAATTGTGTTGATGTTTCTTGATGCACAAAAGGCATTTGATAATGTGAATAGGCAATTTATGATAACACAATTACAACTTACGGAGTTTGGGAAAGATTTGTAAATATGATTAAAACAATTTATCGTGAACAAGCAGCAAAAGTGATGATAAATGGAGATATGATGGAGAAGGTGAATATTATGAAAGGTATGACACAAGGATGTTCTCTATCCCCATTACTGTTTGTTTTGACACTAGAGGTATTAACTAGAAAGATGAGGCGATAAAAGGCATGAGAATTAAGAAAGAAGAATATAATTTACAGGCATTTGCAGATGACTTGGTGTTCATTTTAGAAGAGCCAACAGAAACAGGACCAAAATTAATAAAACAAATAGAAGAATATGGAGGGCTGGGCTGGGCTGAAAATTAATAAAGACAAAACGAAAATCTTAGTGAAAAATATTACCGAGAAACAAAAAGCTTGTGGAGAAAACAGATATACAGATTACCAAAAAGATAAGATATTTGGGGGACAACTATTACAAACCGAGAAGAAAACTTGAAATAGATTTGGAGAGATGGAAGAACCTACAATTATCCTTAATGGGCAGAATAGTGACAATTAAGATGAACATATTACCGATATTGTTGTTTTATTCCAAACCTTACCAATAAAATTAGAGAAAAAATATTTTCAAAATCTTAACAAGACAATAATGAAATTTATATGACATGGTAAAAAAGTGAGGATCAATATAAAGATGCTTCAAGATTCAAGACTTAGAGGAGGATCTGAACTTCCAAACTGGGAATCAGGCAGCACAGGGGTGAGTTCCTCTTACCGTTTCCTACTGGTGAACATTGCAACGTTGCGCATACGCACGCATGCATCCCCTCGCGCGATATGGCTTCCATGCATGTGCAGGGGGATGATTTTACTTCTGTGCATGCTCAGAGAACCAAAGATCACCGAAAAATAGAAAAAAAAAGATGGTGGTGTGCACGGACAGACAAAAACAGCACCGGAGCCGTCGCACCTAAATTGAGCAAACAGCGGGCCACTCCTGGAGGACCCCACCGGTAGGAACCCACCTCTGAGGCAGCAGTATTATCATGGATGAAAGAATGGATTATGTTAAGAAATACAAGATTATTGATATTAGAGGGACATGACTTACAATTAAGTTGGCATGCCTTTCTATGGCATGGGAAGAATAAAATACACAGTTAATTTCAAAGGCATTATATAAGAAATGCATTATTATTAGTATGGGAGAAAATTCATGAGAAAACATTATTTGAAAATACCAATATGGCTTTTGATAATGGAAGCATTAATACATCCAAATAGAACTAATATGGGAAATATTATTAGATATAAAGACATTTTATCAGAGAAGGGGGAATTGAAAGGGAAATGAGTATTAGAAGAACAAGGGATTGCTATGGCATGGTATATATAAGCGAGATATGAAAAAGTTGCTAAACTCTATGGTTTTTATTTGGAAATGACAGAGCTGGATGAAATACAGGAACAGAGGACAGAATGATTAAAAATTGTATAGTTATTTACTTAGCATTAAACTAGAAGAAGAGTAAGTGAAAGAAACAACATAGCATGGGCAAAAAAATTTAGATATATAATAGAGTTAGATAAATGGCAGCAATTATGGGAAAGAAATTATAAATTAATAATGGCAATAGCATATAAGGAGAATCTTATATAGAATACATTTGAAGATTTCCAGTTTCTACTGACCACCTTGTACTTTAGATAGCACAGAAGCAAGATGAAAGACAATTCATTTATGTAGAAACATACGGAAACAATCACTCCCTACTTCCTTTTTCAAAAAAAGGAATGATGATCCCTTGTTTGAGTCCAGGAAAAGATTGAATGCAATTGTTCTTAGCTTCTTTCTCAGTGATATTATCCTACCTGCCAGGGCAGGTGGTGTATATGCATGGGGGATGAGAATCTGATCACTGGGATTCTTTTAGTTGCATATCCCTGCTCTACATTCTGTTGTAAAACCCAATATGTACTAATATTATGTGTTTAGAAGCAGCAAAGCTTATTAATATCAATGAAGGAGACAGATACCTTAGAAGGTTTAATAGAATACATGACCTTATAGTACTTGTCAAATACTTTGGAGTACTCATATCTAATGATTTAAGTGCCAAAACCCACTGTAACAATATCGCCAAAAAGGCATTAAGAATTGTAAACCTAATCTTGCGTAGCTTCTTCTCCGATAATATTACACTACTAACCAGAGCATACAAAACACTTGCTAGACCAATTCTTGAATACAGCTCATCTGTCTGGAACCCACACTGCATATCGGACACAATTGAGCATGTCAATTGAGATACTTTATGAGAAGAGTCCTCCACTCCTCTGCTCACAACAGAATACCTTACGCCACCATTTGAAATTCTGGGCTTAGAAAATGTAGAACTATTCCGCCTTCGGCATTACCTTAGTGTAGTTCATAAAATTACCTGCTACAATGTCCTACCTGTCAATGACTACTTCAGCTTCAACCACAGCAATACACAACAAATACAAACTCAAAGTGAACTGCTCCAAACTCGATTGCAGAAATTACGACTTCAGCAACAGATTGGTCAATGCTTGGAACTCACTACCTGACTCTGTGGTTTCATCCCCAAACCCCCAAAACTTTAACCTTAAACTGTCTACTGTTGACCTCACCCCATTCCTAAGAGATCTGTAAAGGGCATGCATAAGCACACCAGCGTGCCTACCGTCCCTGTCCTAATGTTCCTTTTTTATTTGTATAAAATATGTATTCAAATAATGTTATACTTACGTATATTATCAAATACGTACTTGACAAAATAAATAAATAAAATAAATAAAAATAAACTTAAAACACTGAATGTAACAGTACACCAGGGGTGCAATGGTCCCGGTTCGCTGATGCGTGTTTTTCGGCTGACAGCCGATAGCCGAGCGGATTTAAAAAGACCGCGAAGGGCTGGCGAGGCTCCGCCCACCT
>JANHGD010001595.1:188286-199395 GCA_027560375.1 Imantodes cenchoa
CCAATGTTTATGCTTATATCAATATTTTCTATCTTGTATATGCTTGACAAATAAATAAATACAAATACAAATACAAATGCTATTTACTAAAGTATAACATTGCCAAAAGCTTCCCAAGCAAGGAGCCCTCTTCTGGACCCCCATGGGAAATGCACCATATAAAATATTTATATAAATAAAATGATTTTGAAGTTTGTTTGGCAAGGGAAAAAAGCAAGGATTAATATAAAAATGTTAGAAGATGCAAGTCTTAGAGGTGGATTTGGACTTCAAAATTGGGAGCTATATTATCATGCTGCAGTATTGACATGGATGAGAGAATGGATTTTGTTAAGAAACACAAGATTTTTGGCTTTGGAGGGACACGATTTACAGATAGGATGGCATACATTTATATGGTATGGGAGAAGTAAAATACATAGCTATTTCCAGAGACGTTGTATTAGGAATTCTTTGTAGGTGATGTGGAAAAAGATAAAAGAGAAAATACCATTTTGGTTATCAATAATGGAAGCACTAATTCACTCAGATAGACTTAATTGGGGATTGCACGATGCAAGGATATTTTAACAGACAAGTGGGAATTGAAATCTACTCAAGAACTGGAGGAACAAGGGATAAAGATGGATTGATATATGAGAATGCAAATGCAGTCAAGATATGACAAGGATGTTAAAACAGAAGGTATTAATTTAGAAATGACAGAATTAGATAAAATACTCACAGGAACAGATGAAAGATTAATTAAAAACTGTATAATTATTTACTATATATTGATTTAGAGCATGAAAAAGTGAAAGAAACAATGATAAAATGGGCAAGATATTTCAGCTATACTATAGAACTGGATAAATGGCAACAGCTTTGGGAAATAAATTATAAATTAACAATGGCAACAGCATATAAAGAAAATATGTATAAAATGTTTTATAGATGGAACATGTCACCAGAAAGGATAGCTAAAATGTTTAAAGATAAATCTATGAAATGTTGGAAATGTCAGCAAATACCGGGCTCTTTTTATCATATGTGGTGGACCTGTGCAGAAGCTAAAGTGTATTGGAACTTAATTCAAATGTGGATAAAAAACATGGTGAAACAACGTATAGAGCTGAAACTAGAGATATTCCTGTTGGGTATATTACCAATAAAATTTAATAAAGAAGATACATATTTAATTATTCATATAATTAAAGCAGCTAGAATTGCTTTTGCACAAAATTGGAAAGCAACAAAAACCTCTTCTGAAGGGGAGGTAATTAAGAAAATATTGGACTGTGTGGAGATGAATAGATTGACAATGAAAATTAAAGATAAGGAAGTTTCAGAATATTATAATGGTTAAAATTTTATGACCGGATTGAAAATGAATATGTATAGAAGTTAAGTAACACCGATTAAATTGGAGGAAAATGGAGAATTAAAGGTGGTAAACCCAGCTGACAAAACTGGGTAGTAAAGGAGGCAGCATTAAGATAGTAGTATATACCTAGAAAAAAGAAACTATATATTATATCCATAGATATGGACATAGAAAAAGTATAGGTCTAAAAGTGGCACTGGTAATCAAATGAAGTAGGGATATATGTTACAAGTCTGTTAACCATAAGATGAATTATGATTAGAATTACTCAGGGAAGGGATAAGAGGGAGGAAGAGGAAGTAGAGAAGGGGAGGGATGGGAGAAGGGGAGGAAGGAAATAGGAAGAGGGAGAGAAGGAGAAAGAAGGTAGAGGGAAGAGAGGGAGATAGAAGGAGGGGAGTGTTATGAAATATTGAGGGAAAACAGACTGGCAATAGAAATATAATAGGTGCAAAATTAGGATATTGGTCTTTGACCTATTGGATAGAAATGTATAACTATATCTTGATATGATTCATTGTATATGTATGGATATATATGTGGAGACTGTGGGGGGAAATAAAAACTTTTTATTAAAAAATAACAGGAAATTAATTTATATGAACAATTAATTTCATTGTAGCATCTTTCTTATAACTTTTTAATATTACTTTGATTTTCCCCATTTCTTAAACTCTCAGTGTCCTATATTCACTTTTGTACTATTTAATCTCTGCCTTCCTCAACCTTGGTTGCATTCCAGGAATATTGAGCTACAGGAACTTTTATAATTCATAGCCAGAAAGACTTGAACTGAAATCTAACAAATCTGGAGAGAACTACTTTGTAGGCATTTAAGGAATATTATTTTAATCCATGGCCTTGCTTGTAAATATCAGGTAGATAGTTTAAAACATAAAAGTGAATGTTAACCATTGTCTTCCAAACTGAAAGTAATAAGTGTTCTTCTGTTTGATATATTTGATGTTAGTTAGGGTGAACGTCATCATCTACACTTACATCCTGACCTAGTTCTACAAAATTATTGTCTTACAGAAAGTACTTTGGTTGACCCAGTCTAAAGAAATTCATTGTTTGGATTTGAATTGCCCCCAAATCATTTAGAGTCATCAAAGTCAGGAGGACTTAGGCCAGTTACAACTTGTGTAAATTGTGAAACTCGGTATGAAAAAGCATCACATATAGAGCAGAGGTTTTTAACGTTTTCTTAAGAGCATTTCTGACGTTGATGTACCACTCCAAAATAAACCGCACAAAGCACTATGAGATCGCAGGCAATCTTCTTGGGTGTGAGGACACATTTGGAATATCATAGTATGAATTAGAGCACAGATGTAATGACTAGCTCCACCATTAACCAGACTGAGATGGTATAAAAGGTCAGCAGATAGTTGGTGATGAAATCTATTAATATTATTACAGGGAAGATGAAAGGGGCCTTTGGGATTTCCTATCTCCAACACCAAGCAAATTTATTAGACACAATACAGGGCACTTTGCCTGGGTAGTAGGAGAAAGGTGCCTTGCGCTGCCCAGCGGAAGGGTGCCAACATCTCTTGCCTTGACTTTGCATGCAACTAATATAGAAAAGACCTGGCAGATAAAGCACACCATTGCATAACTGCTTTTTTCAGTTTCAAAGTTGCACAAACATACAAATAGAAATGATGTGTCTTAGCAGAAGAGAGAAAGAACGTGGGTAATGGTCTTTGGAATTTGTACAGAAAAATTAGTAGGGCTTTCAGCCATTTTTATCTGAGGAAGTGCTTCAAAGAAAAATCTGAACCTGTCTGACTGGAAGTGCTTAACCAGGAAGCAATTCTTAATTATATTCCTGGTGTTCGTAACATATAGCGAAAAGCGGCACTGGAGTTTCAGAACTATTTTTGTCCAACTTCATTAGGAATACTGATTGTGTAAAACCAGCTGATAAAGAATTTGCTGTCTTTCCTCTGGGTTTTTGTTGTTGTTGTTGTTCTAATGACAGTATTGATTCCATCTACTGAATAAGTATAAAAGGCAAAAGAAAATGGAAGGAAGGGTATTCCACAATTCTGCGTAAGGCAACACTGATATTAACACACAAGTGAAAGAACATATAGACTATATACAGTTTGAAGTGGGACTTCCTCTTCCCAGTTCTGCTCCCACCCCAAATAAAAGCAAAGCTCTCAACAAATAGAATAATAACAACGTTCCCAAATAGTTCATATTTGACTCACAGTTCTGAAGACAATTTCACATTTTAAAACATCTTTCCGTAGGCTATTTTTTTAAATAGACCAGTGCAAAGAGGCAGAGGTAATGCCAGATGTGGTCTCCACGTGACTTCTGTCAACCCTTCCCCACATATGGGAGCACCTTAATGGGGACAAAATTGAAAGTAGTAGGCTCTCCATCAGAAATCCTTCTCCCCAGTGGCAGAGACTTGGGTGTTTCCTTGAAGCCATCTGTTTTTCAGGCTTTGGCTGGAGTTTGGCTAGGCCCTCAGTTTGGTAACGTATCCAGTCCCAAAGAGGCAGCGTGTTGCTTTGCTCGCAGCCGGAGATTCTCAATACTGGTTGTTTTACTGTTCAGGCTGGGAAGAGAGGAAGATGCCTGGAGAATTGGAGAGGACCACACTTGCTGGGCATGAGAGAGGGACTGGTAATAAGACTGGCAATGCAGCGAGCTTAGGGGTGCCATGTTGACATTCATGCCCAAATACGGCATGGAAGAAGGGTTTCCCATTTCGAAGGACGAATAATGGACCAAGTTATTGGTAGCTGCCATGTGTTGGCGGAACTGCTCTTGAAGGCGGAAGAGGCTGAGAGGAGAAGACGAATAGGAATGCGCCTGAGACATGCCGCTGCTGGACGATGCAGTGGCAGCGATGCCGACAGGGGATTCTGCATTGTTAAACACAACAAAATCAAGTCAATGAAGGCTTAAGCTCCAACCTGGAATGAATAAATTGCATTGGGATTTTAAAAAGATGTCTCAAACTCTATGCAGCGGGGAAAGGGAGAAAGAATGATGGCGGTAACGCCATGCTTGAAAACATGATTTGTGTAAATCATGGGAAGGGAACCCATGGCTTTTCCGTTGCTTTTCCATAACTACCAGCAGCCCTAGACAGAACTCACAATTCCAAGAGTTGTAGGGGGATGTACTTAGCAACCTCTGAAGATCCATAGCTCCCTCTTTCAAGTAAAAGACCTTGGGTCCTAGAATTTCAGATGCCACTGCACACATTCTTGTCTAAAACCCTGCCAATTATTCTTAGTAATTCTGAGACAGATAAAATATGATATCTTAAGGAACAGTGATTTGTTTTTCCTTTCATACAAATGCAAAAACACTTGTTTGCTTTATATACCACGAATTTCATTCAGAGGTAGGGATTTGCAACAAAAAATAAAACATGCATGCAGGTGAAACTCTCAAACTTTTGCACGATATTCTAATTTTTCAAGTTTCACCTGTATGTTTCTAAGCAAAGAGACAAGCTTGGAGATCTGGGTTAGAAGATGTTAGAAGATTTCTTTAGCAACTGTAAAGGGGAAATTCGAAAGAGGAGAAAATTATATTGTCTGATCTAAGTCTAAAGCCAACATTTACATAGCAGCCATTTATAACACTTCTGTTTCCTTTATTGCTGTCATTCTCAGTGTTACTACATCACTCCTTTGCCAGATTGTTATGTGGTAACAAAGTGATGGTAACACCAACTTTCCATACAGGCAACCTCATTATTTGGCACCAAGCATTTAGTCTTTAAATATTTGCCACATAGCTTCATATGTGCCTGGATTAAACTCATCCAAGAATGAATAATCACTTGTGTGAAATGTTATCCTTGCATTCATTAGAGCAAAAGCTGAACATGAACCTGCATTGTAGTCACACTAAGATGGAGGCAGGGCTTCTGCTTGTAGGAAATAGCTGAGAATGCTGTACATATCCCATCGGCCTGTCTTATTTGGAAAAATTGCTCTAAATCTGTAAAGGTCTTCCATGATTTTTTACAATATAAAGCTGTAACTTTGTGATTCGAAGACCTGGGTTAATAGTAGTCTTCTTTGGCAATGCCTTCACACTTAACAGTTTGTTAAATTGGTGCTTGCTGAGTTTGATGTTTAGGTTAAAAATTGTCAACTTCAGAGTCATAACAAAGCTTGGAGAATATTGAGGATTTGTGAAACAACCTCCTAGCTAGCCCAGGTTCCAAAAAAACCAAAGCAGCCACATTGTTTTATTCACATTGTTCTGCCTGACTCAGTGAATGAAATAATGAATGTGAGGTAATGGAATAACTCAAGAGAAAAAGAAGCAAACTATGAGAAATGTTTAGGCCACTTTTCTTCAGAGACAAAAGTTCCCTTTTGAAATAATCCATCTAAAAGTGGCTGAAATGGTTCGGTGTGATTATTTTAAAGGGTTTTTAAAGTTCTGGGTATTTTCTGAGCTTGTCCTTGTTGTGTTTCCCTTCTCTACCCTCAACATCTTTTTTTAAAACATCTTTTACATTGTTAAGAGATCTGGAAACCTGAGTTTGCACGCTTTAATCTAACACGGATTTTGAGATTAAAAAGTCTTAGCAAAGGGAATTGGCTTTCTTCTCACCTGCTTTTGGACTTGCCCTCTTACTGTTCAGCACCTTGTTTTCCCCTCCAGGGCTTTTCTCTTCCTTGTTCTCCTCCAGGCAGATCTTGAATTCTTCCTCTTTGTCTGTCTGGTCCTCGGCTGCTGACTCGCTGGCTGAATGCTCCGAGAGAGTCAGGCTGAGCTCTGCATTTACCTCCCTTGGCAAGCTCAGGGACTTGTCTGCATCAGGAGTTGCAGTTGGTGTTTCTAACACGGGAGTATCTGCTTTGCCTTCACTGTGATTGGCCTCTGAGTCTTTCTGCTTCTGTAGCTGTTCTTTCTGCAGGCTGCGCTGCTTCTTTCGAAATTTAGCTCTTCTGTTTTTAAACCAAACCTTTGTTTCCCACCCAAAAAAAAGGAGATGAAGAAAAGAGGGGAAAGGGAAGAATAAAAGATAAAATTTTGGATTGAGTATTGAATATTAAATTTTCCTGATCATGCCCACTCCAGAAATTTTAGCAAACTACATGTACAAATTCAAACAAATTCAATGCTTCATCAGCATAGTCTCCTTTATATAAATGGTTAGCAGCAAAGTCCTAATTGTTTTGTTTGAAAATATGACCTGCAATAAATCTGGGTCTGATAAAAGGTTTAAAATTAAAGCAGATAGAAGATGTATATAAATTTAAATCCTATGCACATCTAAACCACATTAAGTGTATTTGAATTTATTGAATACATTTCTTTGGAGGATCTTAAAGATTGATATACAATAGAAACCAGAGAGGTTCTTTTTTGGAAGGGATAAACTGGATAAAAAGTTGGGAAAAAGACATGGATCTTTGTTTTTGTACATGATAACTACAGCAAGATTATTGTATGCATGACTACATTGACTTATTGATCAAAGAAAACACAGTATCTACATTTATAACTGACTGGGAATCTCTTGTAAATATTTTGCATGGAACAGAAAAAATGAAATCATTTCATGTTTTTGATTATTAAACAGAATGAATTTTAGAAAGAAGGAAGATATGTTGTAACCATGGTGTAAGAGGTAAACATGATTTTACTTATAATTGTTGTAAAGATGATTGGGAGCTACTTCTTTGTATCTTTTTTCTTCATTTTCTATTTTTCTTTTCCTTTCATACACTTCTCTCTTTTTACTTTATATTATGTTGCATTAATTCTTATAATTCAAAAAAAACTTTAATAAAATAATATAAAATATGTGCATAGGATATTGCTGTGAGTTTGAGATCACATCTTGGGTTGCCATCATCAAAACAATTATTTTGGATCTTATGTCATTGGCAGCTATTAGAAGTGTATGTATAAAGTACAAGCAGGAATAATATCTAAACACACATAATGAGGAACAGCTACAAATTAACATGTCTTAGCTTTATCACATCTGCAGGCTTAATTTTACATGTTAAATATATATCAAGTGATCCCCATTTTTCTTTATACTAGTTTATGTACCCTAATGGAAACCACAACACACAGAAGGTGTGGTAGTTATGAAATCTACCCACTCACATGAAAAAGAGACGGGAGAAGGGGGAAAAGCTTCATTGGCATCATTGGGGTTTTTTTCCCTTGCTTAATTCACCCACAGTATTTCAATTTTCTGAAACAACTTTAAGCCTGCTCCTCTGCCCAGGCATTGATCTCAATCAGAATATGAGGCCCAAGCTTTTACTGTACCATAAAGAACAGTTTAGGCAGTTGGTATGTATAAAATACATCAAGTGTATTGTGCAATTTTAATCCTGTGTTTATAGCATAGAAACAGAAATAAGTGCATGTTAATCACTAAGCGAAAGTCATACTTGAAGGCCCAAAAAAGGAAACATGGCCAGGAAGCTTGATTTATTTGTCTGGGTGTTTTATAATCATATTATGCTCTGAAGCAGCATGTCCCTTGGAGCCCAGGTCGGAGGAGGAGGAGGAGGAGGAGATGGATCTGGGGCTGATGGAGGGGGTAGTCTCAATTCCTATGCCCCTGAGAAATGATCTAGGGAAGAGGATGAGACAGTTCTGGGCCCCTTGGGCCTCGGAAGAGTAGGCAGGGAGGAAGAGAGGGAGCAGACTGACCGAGAAAGGGAGGAGGAGATAGAAAGCACAGGAAGAGGAGCAGAGGAGTGGTGGAGCACCAGAGATGAGCAAATGCTTTCCTCTACCTGATCCCCAAGAATGGAGAGGAGGCAGAGTCAGTGCAGGGCAACCCAACTACTCAGGACGAGGCACCCCTCCTCACGAGGATCACCTGGAGAGTAGCATTTAAGGAGATGCTGTGAGGAGGGGCTTTTGTCAGCAACAAGTGTTGCATTTCGCGGCAACACTCTACATGGCTCCTAGAAGAACTTTGCTCCAGAATCTTTACTTTTATTGACTGAGGTTTGATCTTTTGCCTTGATGTCAGTGGGCTTCCACTGCCAGGAAGTTGCATGAAGCTTGTGCAGGCTTGTGGGTTTGAGCCTTGCTCTGGGACTGTAAGTGTGCCCTGTAGGCAGAGACTTTGGGGAATGGACCAGGAATTGTTGGATTGGGTGGGAATGGTGGTTGAATAAAGGCTGATCAGCTTTTGCCTAGCAAGTGTTGCTTGCGCGCCAGCCCTGGGTCATAACACAATTAGGAGAAGGACATTAATGAACTACATGAACTGTTTCCAGAGTTCAAATATCTAACGTTTGGACTCAGGCTATAGAAACAACAGCACTCACATAACAGTCATCATCTAAGAGAAACAAACCCTCTTCCAACATGGCTAATAGGCATTTTTGCTGCTAAAGAACTATTTGATTCTTTAGATACACTTAGCTGTGCTTAGACACTGTTATCATGATAAAAACATGTATTCACAGATCATGTAGCATTTAGCTCAATTGTATTCCCACGAGAAATACTAATTGATTGGATACCTGGACTCTAGCCTCTGGTAGATTAGTGCACATTGCCAATCTCTCCCGCATCACCACATCTGGATAGTGAGTCTTCTGGAAAGTTTTCTCCAAGGCTTCCAGTTGTTGGGCTGTGAAAGCTGTGCGGCTTCTCCTCTGTTTGCGGTGCTGGGAGCCATAACGGGCCTCCAAGATGATGTCTTGAAACGTACAGCCGTTGGAGGATAAGAAATAGGGCCAATTTAATTAGTGTAATTTGTGTGTTAAAAATAATAACAATAATATGGCAGCCAACAAAAAAAATAAACAATTGGGGAAAAAACCTCTGCTTCAAAGCTACCATCACCTCTCGGTAGACATCACTTTAATTCATTTGATCAAAGAAAACAGGATCCAAAAACGCAAGGCTGAATGAGTGAGCATTATTATATTATTTGAAGTACAAGTAATTTTCAAATATTTGCTCTTGTATGTAAGCCAATCTTTCTTAATCAGGTCCCACCGGAAGTAATATGAATCCAGTATTCATAATCCCAGCTAGCAAAGTCAACAAATCTGGACAGCACAGAGTTTGGATAAACATTATGGGTGTAAAGAAAGAATGGCAAACATTATGAAGCTCTGCCTCTTTGCTGTTCTGTTAACCCCTATTCTATCTGTAGAAGATTATTGTCTGCAGAGCTCAGTTTTTCTGTATCTGTGATGGAAGTATTCCCCAGAATTCAGACCATGGTAAAACCTGGTAAAAAGAAGGATCTTTGGGAAGATCCACTTTCTAAAATCTGAAAAAAGAGCTTCCACTTCAGAAGAGACAAGGATGCCTCAAGAGGAATCTAAAGGAATCCTCCAGATATTTCCAAATGAGAGAAAATAAACTCATTTGGGGGTTAACAGTGAATGAGGTCTTCTCTCACTTTCTCATAGAAATTTGCACAATCAAAGTTGTGCAAAGGGAAAGATGTTTCTTAAAACAGTACATAATTTGGAAAGTGATATACACAAATATACAAATACATTAAAGAAACATTTTCAGAGAAGGTGTATGTAATAACATGCGCTTTGGAGTGGGTTGTTCCGATATTATTGTTCTTATTCTTTTTATTCTTTTATTCTTTTTATTTAGGGTTTCCTGCTTAAGCAGGGGGTTGGACTAGAAGACCTCCAAGGTCCCTTCCAACACTGTTGTTGTTGTTGTTATTCCAAAATGCTTTAAGGATGATTGTAAATTGCTTTTCTAATGAGAAGTGGTTCAGAAATACTTTTAACAAGTTATTAAGTGAATATTAGGTGAAATTGATGCTGCCAAATATGGATGTTTCAAGCTTGCATTTCTTCTATAAGTACGGGTAGTCCTCAACTTACAACAGTTCATTTAGTGACCATTCAAAGTTATAACAGCACTGAAAAAAGGGACCTGACCATTTTTCAGACTTACAACGTTTACAGCATCCCCATGGTCATGTGATCCAAATTCAGATGCTTGGCAACTGGTTCATATTTTATGGTCATTGCTGTGTCTCAGGGTCACGTGATCCCCTTTTGCGACCTTTTGACCAGCAAAGTCAATGGGGAAACTGGATCCACTTAACAACCGGGTTACTAACTGATCAGCTGCAGCGATTCATTTAACAACTGAATGGCAGGAAAGATCTTAAAACGGGGCAAAATTCACTTAACAAATGTCCCACTTAACAGCAGAAATCTTGGCCTCAATTGTGGTTGTAAGTCGAGGACTATCAGTACCGCCAAACAAATGAATAGAAAGGGAAGATATACTAAAAACTAACCATATCACTACTGTGGTAAGCGCTGAGAATTTCAAGGAAGAAAAATAAGTGCAACATTCTTTCTTCCTCTTCTTTTTGAATCCGTACACAACTGAGCAGACTGGATATTTCTAGTTATTTCAACCCTGACTTTCTTAGAGTACCAGTCCCCTCAGTAACTCATGAGACGGAAGCTGTTCCAGGGGTGGGTTCCTTTCGATTCAGACCAGATCGCCCAAACCGTTAGCGACCTGCTGGTGACGTAATGATGGTGTCATGGATCCGGTTTGGGCGGTGCTGGTCCGTGGGCACCATCTTCCCCCCCCCCATTTTCAGTGAATTTTTCTGTGATCTGATGGCTTCTCCTCATCCTCTGCTTTGAAAAAATCCCTCCCACCCAGCCCCGGGTTAATACCGACCTTTATTTCTTTGCCCGAAGCACAGCTGAGCAGCTCCTCAGCTGTGTTTTGGGCTGAATCCACCTTCTGAGCATGCATGG
>JANHGD010001597.1:18327-28807 GCA_027560375.1 Imantodes cenchoa
TCCTCTGCTTGTGTTTTGCATTTGGATCAGATTTCTTTTCAGGTGGGGAGGGGGGAGTAGAACTCCTTAGCATCAGAACTTGTTAATAATAATATAAGAAATACTCATGCTCCGGTGGTCATTTTGAAAAATCCTTTCTTAGTGAGCACCCAGAAGCCAAGAGGAACATACATAGTAAATTTCAAGTTTGTAGGCTTTACAGTTCGGAAGATTTCATGATTAATGTGTGAGTGGTTTTTGCTTTTATATATATAGATTGTTCAAAATGAATTATTCCTTAAAATACAAATTCATTCCTGGTAAACATAGCAGTTGTACTTCAAAATAAAGATGCATAAGACTGCACAGTTAGTATTACTGTAAGTAAAGATGGAAAACTATGTTTCAGTTTTTCCATGGCTTATATAATCTTTGCAAAATACTTTGGAAGAAATGCTAGCCTAAAGAAAATTAACTTAGAAAACTGCCTAAGTGGATATTACATTAAGATTGGTTTGGTTTGGTTTGATTTGGTTTGGTTTTAAATCTGGCAATATAATTGTGGTATAAATAGCATGACTTACTGACTTCAGTGGTGGGTTGTTCCCGATTCGGCCCGGTTGTGCGAACTGGTAGCGGTGGCAGCAGCGGGAGGGTCTGCCCACCACATGGGATGATTCTGCGCATGAGCAGAAGTATTGCACGCATGAGCACGAACTGTTAGCAATGGGTTTTAGAACCCACTACTGACTGATTTTTATGCAAACTAAAAGGAAAAGAGTTTTTGATGGTTTTTAATTCTTTTTTCTCCGTGCAGCCTTTAAACTCCTTGGAATATACGTCCTGGAATGTCATATACTATATGAAATAGAGAGGGATATGATTTTCTAGGATAAGAAGAAGAAATCCACAAAAAGTACATGGGTCTTTCAATTGGAAAAATCCCTGTTTCATGAAAATGCCTTCCATAGAGGATGGAAGCTTTCTGTTCATGTAGAGTAAATATGTACCTAATTCAGTGTGATTGTAGTTGTCAGGTTATATGGATGCAGAAAATAATGGGTAGTGTGTCCAGGGGTTATACAAATTTAAAAATCAGTCTCACAATTCACTTCTCCTTCACAATCTCTCTTTGGATCTTCCCCCCAGCAAAAGCCAGATTCTGAAGAGAAACTTCTTGACTATCATAGGTTTATTTACAAAGATGCAGGAGATGCAAATATTGTCTTAATAAAACAGAGATGGGCTATTCTAGAGAAAGTGAAGCATAAATTAAATAGGTGGCCTTTGAATATATTTCAATGTCTTCTTATTTTTCTTTCTTTTTTCTTCATTGCAATCACAATTTGATTTTTTTCTTTCCTATTTTAGGTTGCATATGCATATTTGTTGCTAACTTATGTTAAATTTGACTTTAATGTTTACTTAATGTAAGCCACTTCCATTTAAAGGGCATATATAACCAGATTATATAGTTTTATTCCTTCATGGACAATGCTGAATATTAATAGTTTCAATCAAAATTTGACACAAATATCTAACATAACTGCTCACATGTCCAAGTACTTTTTACTTGTTTTTCTTGAAACAAAAAGATGTAGTAAAGTAAGTGCATTAAAATATATAGATTTTTGTAGAATTTTTAAAATCTTGCTCTTTTAATATTTTTATTTTTATTAGATTATTTTGAAATAAGGCATAATTATAGATATAATGTTTAAATTGTAAGCTCAACCTATATTATTCCAACAAGAAGTACAATTTTCAATTTTACAATTGAGAAAAAATTTATAATTGTATTTAGGCTTAGTGAAATATATTGTACCTTGTAAGGTAATCAAAAATTAACAGCAAGAAGTATGTCTGCTATGAGATTCCAAGAAGTACATCTAATTAGTGTTTAGTTTAAATACTAGTGTAATATAAAAGTATGTTATAAATCAGCAATTTCAAAGGACTAACTTTTACAATTGTTTAATGCTAAAATGGATAGTCAAATATTTGAAGAAAATTAATGTTACTAATATAAATTAATATAAGATAAATAGTTAACTAGTAACATTTCTAATTTAGGTAAATGTTAAAAGGTCAGTTATGATGGATAAAGAAGTTGTTTCACAATATACCTGTTCTCTATATACCTGTTCTGCTTGAGAAAAAAAAAGTTAAATTCAAGCTATTTAATTCTGTATGAACCATTTTTGAACCAAAAAATACTGCAATCAGTCTTCATTGTTTAGTTAGACAGTTTTCAACTTTGTTGTACAGCTACAGATGCTAAGGTAAATGATCCATAAGAAATCTCTATCAAACTATTCATAAAGATTTATAGAGTAGAAAACTTTATTTTTAGATTTCAGAAATATAATTAAAACATGGTAAGATACATTCAAAAGGTTCAGTGTCAGTTGTTACAGTCAAAATGATTAAGCATGAGAATCAGAACAGAAGTGCTATCAATTTTAGGATCTACCAGCCAGAAGTACAGCCTTCAGTTAAGTTCTCCACTGTGTTGTAACTGGAAGTGAGTAAGTGGCTAGTTACTCTCAGACTACATTTGAACCACCCATTTTCTGAGTTTATGTAATTTATTAAGCCACACAAAAACCTAACCAAAGGACATATTATTGTTAACCTAGTTCATTAAGTATGTTGTGTGAACACAGAGTCCTTTAAAGGAATAATTTATTGCTTCTGTATAGAGACAGTTCCATCCTGGAGAAGCCAAATCTATATGTTTCACAGTAAATTGCAAGTCACTTTTTCTGTAGAGCAGGCTTCTGGTGAAATTCAATTTGTTTTAATACTGTATGAACAATGTATATAAAAATGAAAGTGTGTTCCATTTATATAAGTAAATGAAGATATGCACATCTGGAATGAAAAATACAATTGAAAAAGAACGTTTTGGTGGTTAAATTAAAAATAGATGTATTTATTGTTTTTTTGTTATAATAAAGTTTGATGGATTTGAGGCCTTTAGAAAGGAAAATGAAGACCTAGAGATGATGCAACTACCATCACTTCAGTTCTGCCTGCGTCTCAGTCCAGCCACCAACAAGCCAAATCTGTCCATGGAATTAAAGCTATTTCCTTTACCCTGTGGTTGATGTTTTATCTCATTCATAATTTGTGTCATATTCTGCTTTACAACAATATTCCTTGATTACCTTGACCCACTTTGATCCTTTTTTGGGGTCTGTTTATTATTTAGATTACAGCCAATTTTAACCATTGTGATCTACCACTGAAGGCTTTGCTATAAATAGGGAGAGCATGGCAGTGAACAAAAGATGGGAACACACTTTCACAGAACAAAAGAAAAAAGTGACATCTTGATTACATGTTACAATCAATAGTTATCAGTGAAATTGGATTATGATGCTCATAATATAGCTTTGGTGCAGTTGTGTTAATCCCGTAAAATGGAAAATGTGCAGGGGTGAAATGCTACCAGCTCAGACCAGTTCGGGTATACCAGTGGCAGCGGCCATCAATGGTTCACTGAATCGGTAGCAACAGCTGGCTGGCCATGCCCCCTAACCAGTCCCCTAGTCGCTACTCGCTCACCCTGCAACCAGATGTCCTGGGGCTGCACATGCGCTCTGGCCCTACCCTGGCCAGCCTGATGTCATGAGGTAGCACCAGCTGTCTAATGTGATGCGAATGTGCAGCAGTGCCAGGACATCAGCTTGCCGCAATAGAAGGTAAGGCTGACTCTGGTGGGGGGAGGAAGACCCGCTTAGCTCGTCTGCCTGCTGCCTGCTTGCCTTCCCCTCCACCTCAGATCCTGCTCCCCACATCCAGCCCATGATGGGAGACGTGATGCTTCTGGGTTGAGCTGCCTGCCCTTGGGCCCCCGAAGGGAAATGTGTGCTCTGCCACCACTGCTGGTGCCAGCACCATGGAGGCACAGTTTCAAGATGGTGGAGAACCCAAGCAAGCTCTGCTGCCCGCTTGCCTTCTCCGACTCCGCCTCTGATGCCACCTCTGATGCCGCAGCAGAAGGTAAGGCCAACACTGATGGGGGGAGGAAGACCCGCTGCACTCATCTGTCTTCTGCCCGCTTGCCTTCCCCTCCGCCTCTGACACTGATGCAGATGCTGACGCCAACACTGCAGCAGAAGGTAAGGTCAATGCTGGCAATGGGAACCACTTCCGGGCTGGGCTGCACACCCTTGTGCCCCCGAAGGGCAGGATGTGCTCTACTGTCGCAGCTGGTGCCAGCACCATGGCGGCACAGTTCCGGGATGACAGAAAATTATAGAAAATCACCTGGTAGAAAACTATCTGCTATATAAGCACCAAAAAATGTGCTAAAATATATACAAAAATCTATCGAACATATTTAAAGTTTTTATTTAAACCATCTCTATCAATTGGATATGATGGCCTATGTGCGTACTTCCTAAAAAAGCTTTCCACTGCTATAGCTGAACCTCTAAGCATAATCTTTGAAAAATCCTTCAGGACCAGCTCCCTACCAAACCTATGGTCACTAGCCACGGTCATCCCCATCTTCAAAAAGGGATATCGCAGCCTAGTTGTAAATTACAGACCAATCTCTTTATACTGCGTCACCTGCAAAGTCATGGAATCAATCATAAACCAATCCATTACTCTCCACCTAGAAACAAACAACCTATTCTCAAACAAGCAATTCAGTTTCAGGAAAATAATTATCCTGCAATCTACAACTACTACACTGCAAAAACATATGGATCTCAAAACTTGACCAGGGCAAAACAATAGATGCACTTCGACTCAGTGATACATGGCAAATTACTTCTGAAACTAAAATCATACGGCATCTCTGGACCCCTACATAACTGGATAGCTGCATTCCTGTCAAACAGAAAACAACTGGTCAAATTATAAAATATAAAATCCTGCACCTGTTAACAGTGGTGTACCCCAAGGCAGCATACTAGGACCTACACTCTTTATACTCTATATAAATGACC
Source organism: Imantodes cenchoa (assembly GCA_027560375.1). Lineage (NCBI taxonomy): Eukaryota > Metazoa > Chordata > Lepidosauria > Squamata > Dipsadidae > Imantodes > Imantodes cenchoa. The sequence continues at coordinate 23,271 of JANHGD010001597.1, forward strand.
TTTGCGATCACATTATAAGCAACTGTGTTCTCTTCGCTGATGATGTAAAACTTTTTAACAACAACAACACTGCTACCCTCCAAAAAGATCTCGACTTTGTGTCAGAATGCACAGAAGCAAAAAAAAAATGGCTGAAATCACACACATCCGAGCATCCCCTCATGAGATTTTGCTTCCACGCATGCGCAGGAAGCAAAAAAAGGGCAAAAATTCAGAAAAAAAGATGGCACTGCGCAACAGACCGATGCAGCAAATTGCGCAATCGGTGGGCCGCTACTGGAATGGCAGAGTGCACCGCACCAGTAGGAACCCACCACTGGAGCCTGCTCATCAACAAACACGAATTGTTGTCATACTGTGTTTCCCTGAAAGTAAGACCAGGTCTTATATTAATTTTTGCTCTAAAAGATGCATTAGAGCTAGTAGTGGGTTCCTACCAAAACGGGGGGGGGTGGGGTGTCCTGTCCCGGTAGGGCTCAGAAATTGTGCAACGGCTCCGGAGCTGTTGCACAGGGCCGCTGAGTGCCGCCATCTTCTTTTTGCTTCCTGCGCATGCGCAGGAAGCAAAAATCTCGCAGTGCTGACTTGATCTCGTGAGATTTTGGCATTTTTTTGCTTGCGGGCTTGCGCAGAAGCAAAACAATGCAGAAATGTCACATGAGCGAGCGTGCCCTTGTGAGATTTTTGCTTCCTGCATATGCGCAGGAAGCAAAAAGAAGATGGCAGCGCCCAGCGCCGGAGGAACAGCTCCGGTACGTGGAACCCACCCCTGATTAGAGCTTATTTTTGGGGAAATATGGTACTAAATGTATCCGTCTGGTTGACAATCTTAACTGGGGCTTATTTTTTTGAGAGGGTAGGGTTTATATTACGAGCATCCTGAAAAAATCATGCTATGGCTTATTTTCCGGTTGGGTCTTATTTTGGTGAAACACGTTATCTATAGTTTTTTTTTTTTAATACTTGTACTCATTTTTTCCTGCTATTTAAAAGCATAAACAAATGTCCTCAGGAGGGCTTAAGAGTCTTTTGCATAAAAAGTAATCACAATAGTAGAAAGGGTTTAGGTTTAATGGATTTCAGCCCCAGAGCAAACAGTGCTCAATGGAGCAGCATGGAGTAATTGTGCTCCCAGGGCAAATGTTAGAGATAGTTTTGCTTCAGGCATTCAGTCCAGGAAACTAATGAGAACCTTTAATAATCAGAGATTGCTAGTACTCTAGGTCAAGTCTTGGTAAATTTATTCCCTATCATCACATTCTGTGGTTCATTAATTTTAACCCTAGGAATGAAGTCTGGTTTTATGCTTTATTCACTTAAGATGGGAACAGTTTTATTTAAACAAGAGCGAAGGAAACCTGCTTTTTTTTTTTTCAGATGGTAAGCAATTTTGTTTTGTTTTTATTTCAGACACTATGTCAAGGGCAAAGCAACAACCGTCTATTCCTTTAGTCAAAATTACTTTGGAAAAACTAATGAAAGCTAGAATATTTAAATGAATTAGGATGATAATAGCCAGACCTCCACAGTAAAAAAAATACCACAGATTATTCACTTTAACCTACAGGGAGTAGAATTAAACGCATACTTTAAGATGCAGTTCTTTTTCTTGCACCAAATAATAACACTTTCCCCTTTTGGAATCTAGATAATCACATTTTCAATTGCTTCTCCTCTCTAAGAATTAAAAGAGATCCAACAACCAGTCGCTTTTCTTGCTATTGATATTTTTGAATTTCAGCACTAACTGCAATTTGCCAACCTCTGATGCACTGCCCAAATTGTTACAGTTGAAGAAAAAAAATGCCTAGAGAGATTTAGTTTCTGAACTGAATAGGTTGTGAACCTTTTCAGCTAGCCCGGGCTCAGTTTGTAAGCATCTTCCTCAGAGTGGGTGGCAGAATCAAGGAACAATTCCCATCTGGATAGCAAACCGTTCCTGATTATTCTCCACAGATAAACTGCCTCTCTATCTCTTAAAGTCATCCGGAAGACATTGTCTTTCAAAGCCAGTAGTCTCATGATGAAACAACAAGGAATGTTTGTGTAGGCATGAGCCAACCCTGCCTCTTTTATCTAGCACTGACTCAGGGTTCTAACTTACCTTGCTGCCGGTTCGCTTCCTCCCGTGCTGCATGGCCACAGCGCTGGAAAAAAATAAATAAAAGCCAAAAACAAGATGGGGACACATGTACAGTGCCGGAAACTGGGCTTCTGCGCATGCTCAGAAGAAATTTTTTTTAAAATTTTTAAAAAAGAAGATGGTGGCGTCCACAGACCGGCACCAATCAAACTGGTTCTGTGACATCATTGTGACATCACCAGCAGGTTGCTACTAGTTCGGGAAAACCAGTCTGAACTGGGAAAAACCCACTTCTTCACTGACTGGTGGTGAAATGGCATGCTTACCCATGTGGTGGGCAAGCAGGAGTAGAGCATGGGAAAGCCTCATGATGTGAGCAGAAGTCTGCTGATGTTTCATTGGATGTCACCCAAATCTTAGTATAATCTATAATATATATTTTGCACATTTGAAATACTCACTGAAAGTACAGTAACGATCTCTTAATACAGGTAATCCTCAACTTACGTTGAGGATTGATGTTGCTAAATGAGACATTTGTTAAGTGAGTTTTGCTCCATTTTACCACCTTTCTTGCCACAGTTGTTAAGTGAATCACTGCAGTTGTTAAGTTAGTGATGTAGTTGTGTTAAGTCAATCTGGCTTCCCCCATTGGCTTTGCTTGTCAGAAGGTCGCAAAAGGGGATCAGTTGATCCCGGGACACACCAACCGTCATAAATAGGAACAGTTGCCAAGTGTCCGAATTTTGATCGCATGACCATAGGAATGCTGCAATGGTCATAAGTATGAAAAACAGTCATAAGTCACTTTTGAAGTTGTAACTTTGAATGGTCACTAAGTGAACTGCTGTAAGTTGAGGACTGCCTGTACAACATGTAAGGAGTTGTCAGAAATCAGTTTTGCATGGGAGAGTTTTAATTCTATGATGTGGTTGGAATCATTTGATGCTCATGCATGATTGCCCTGAAGACTGGGTACCTGATTCTTTGTCCTAAAGTTCTTTCCTCCTTGTTCTAGGTTATCTTAATTTCTGTATGTAACAAAACTGCAATTTGTCTTATAACATTTACCAGTCATTTATTTTCTCTTGCGAAATGTTCCTGAAGTGCCCGTTCTAGTGTTCTGTCAAAAGTCAGATTTTTTGGTGCCCATTTCTTTAACAGCTTTTGTTTTGCTAATCAAACTCAAGAGTGCAATTTTGGGGATACCATTACCTTGCTATTCTCTAATCCATCTCAGTATTTTAATAATCTCCAATTTCTGTGTCATTTTATAAGTGTCCACTTCAGGGGTGGGTTCCACTTCCCTTGCCTTCCCAATTCGCATCGTGTCAGAAGTGTGTGTTTTGTGCCTATGTCATATCGGGGAAATTACCCCCTGTGCATATGCAGAAGTCTCTGCGCATGCGCAGAGGGTTCTTTGCCAGCCACGGCTACCAGAGGACTGGTTCGGAGGCATGTCCAGCCAGCCATTACTGCTGTTTCGGCGAGCGGGGCAAATTTCCGCCACCAGTTTGGACGAATCGGTCCGAACCGGCAGCAACCCACCACTTCCCCCTCCTCTTGGCAGCACACCAGAGTTATTATAGATATTATTGATGTCTAAAGGAGAGAGATACTACTTGAGCATTATTTTTTACTTTCTCTTATTTTGACCAGTTTACATTTTAATTGTTCTTTTTTCCACATGTTCCACATGTTTCACTGCTGCTTAGAATCTCTGTGGGTATTTTTTTTTTTTTACCAATGAGCTGTTTCCCATACTCCTTTATATCCATCTAGATTTTCTATTTATTGTACAGTTAGCATTCTGTCTATTTGCGTACATAGCACTTGCCAATTTTTTTGTTTTGTTGAAGGAATTCATGGTACATGGCTTTAGCTGTTGAAATTTGTTTAAGTAATGAAATTGCACCCAGACTTCAAGTTCTTGATTAAGAACTTAGTATAGTAAGTAAATTCAAGTAAATCTTGAATTCTAAAAATAGCTTTGCCTCCTAATTTTCCATGTTATTTTTATTAATAGATGGGATTATGAGAGTAGAAGGGAACAAGAGAGAAATTCGGTGATCTGTGGTTCTTAGATTATATGTGGCTCCTGGACCTCACGAAGTCTTGAAGGTAGCCCCTAAAATCACCTCCTTCTCCTCCAGTTCATCTTTTATATTGCTAGAATTGAAAGACAGAGTGGCTTTTTAAATATCTGTAGTAATATTTTAATTGCTTCTTTTTGTTGAAGATTTTTCTTTAGAAGTTTTACCTGTTCAGAATTTTGAAGACGAGTTAAAAGTTTTTAAAAATAATTTTTATTACACGCATTTTTAAAAAAAACTAAGACAAATTTATAGAATTTCCTTATTATTAACGTTTTTGCGTCATTACAGCATTTTTTCTTGTACAATGTTTTTCCATTTCTTATATACATATTATTCATAAATCAATTTTCATACATCATACCGTAATACCAATGTACTCTACTTCTACCATTCCTTCTATATCCTTACAATTTACATTAATTTTATTTCCAGTTTTTGACTCCAATACCCTCTTCTTTCAAATTATTCTTTTATCTTTTAGCCCTCTTTTCTAGCCACTCATACCATTTTCCCCATATTTTATAGTATTCAGTTTCCTCTTTTAATTGTATTTCTTTTGTAAGCTTGTCCATTTCTGCACACTCTAAAAATTTTCTAGTCAAATTTTCTTCTGTTGGTGTATTTTTATTTTGCCAATTTTGAGCATATATTATTCTTGCAGGAGCAGTTATAATGTGTATAATTAAATATTGTGCTTCCTTTTTTAACAAGTTTCTGGTAATATTCCCAATAAAAATACTTCTGGTTTCATTTCTACATTTTGTACTATTATCTCTGTTAAATAGGTTCTAATTTTGCTCCAATATCATTTTGCCTTGGGACACGTCCATCACATGTGGTAGTACGTTCCTTGGGTATGATTACATTTCCAGCAGTTTGATGGTATGTTGGGAATCAACTTTGCCAATGTTGCAGGTGGGAGGTGCCACCTGTAAAATATTTTATACATGTTTTCCTTATAGGATACAGACATTGTCAGTTTATAATTTTTATTCCATAATTTCTCCCATTTATCTAATTCTTTATTGTAACCAAAATTTTGGCCCAAATTATCATATTTTCTTTAACTACCTCTTCTTCTAATTTATATCCCAATAGTTAGTTATAAATTTTAGTTAGTTATCAATTTATCCTCTGTAATTTGTAAAAATTTATCTAATTCATATTTTTCTTTTTGAAATCTATATTGTTCCCTGTCTGTTTTGTATCTAATTGTATTTGCATGTAGAGCCACCAATCAATGTCTGTACCCTTTTTGGTTCGTGTGCCAAAAGTGGGGGGGGGGAGCGCAGGTAGGTTGCGGACGTGCATGCCCACACCCATAATTCCATGAGTGGACCCCCCGTGAATGCATGCGT
>JANHGD010001597.1:71834-96886 GCA_027560375.1 Imantodes cenchoa
TGACTTCTCTTAACATAGCTTTACATCTATCAGTCCTCTTGCAAAATTGTGAATAGATATTTGGTAGGCTGAGAACCATTCCAAAAGTTGTTGCAAAATTACAATGTTGAGATGGGAAAGTTATGCTTATTGCAGCATAGCCAAAGTAACTAAGTCAGTTGATTTAATTTTAATTATTACCTCAATTATTTTTTATATATTTCTTTGTCCCACTCTGTTTTCTATACAGGGGGGGGAAAATAAATCAGGGACACCATATCTTATTTTTCTTCTCTACTGTGACAGGATAGGGAGAATTGTTGGATTTTCCAGGAAGCCTGGATACTAGACAAGCTAAAATGATATCTAAGTGTTGATGGCTTCCTCTAAAATTACATCCCAGGAAACGTTATTTGAAATTTACAAATGTGTTTCTATTCCTTTAATTCTAATTTTACTGATACACCAATCACTAACACAGTATATGAAAGCACAAGTTTCAGTATTTGCAAGTTGTCATTACAAATGTGGATTATTACAATTTATCAAACCAGGACTGCTGTACTACCATTGACCTTTCTCTGAAAATAGCTACAAAAATTGGAATCTAAAAATAGGTGTTCCATAAAAGAATGAATAATGTTTTCTAAAAGATTACTCGGGGTTCAATAACTTGTGGGAAGGAATGTACAGGATGGAATTTTAACTACAGGAAAAAGACGATTGTGTTGCACTTTGTGAAGGTTATGGGTGTCTATATTGTATGCTGTTCTCAAAGCACTGGGAAATCTTTGTTGTTGGCTTTCGGTTGTGGCTATTGCTTGGACTGTGATTCCATCTTGTGTTTATTATAAGGTTAAATGTGAAAATAAATCACATATATTGTATAAAACCTTATAGTCTGAAAATTTGTAGATTTTGTTTTCTTCATAATAACCTTTCAGTTATTTGAGGACAGTTATGTCTTCCTATTTTAAGTATTTTCTTTTTCATATCCAAATCTAAACATACCCAACACTTCCAACAGGTCCCTACGTATATTTTCGGACACTTTTTTAATATTGATTGCTCTCCTCTGGGGACACTAGTTTGTCAATTATATTCCTAAAGTGAAATTTCTAAAAATTTCTAAAACTATACACAATATTCTAGGTGCAGTTTGACCTACATAGAAGAGGAAATATTTATCTTGATTTTGACACTACACTATACTGGATGCTTGTAGATAGTATGGAAGATTACATTGATAAAGATATGCAGGAACTATTACTTAAGACAGTGATGGCGAACCTATGGCATGCATGCTACAGGTGGCAGGTGAAGCCATGTCTGCTGGCACATGAGCTGTTGCCCTAGCTCAGCTTCAGTGCGCATGTGCGGTCCGGCCAGCTGATTTTTGGTTTGCACGGAGGCTCTGGGAGGCCGTTTTTGGCTTCCGGAGGGCCTCCAGGGGACGGGGGAGGGTGTTTTTGTCCTCCCCAGGCTGCAGGGAAGCCTCTGGAGCCTGGGGAGGGTGAAAAATGGGCCTACTGGGCCCACCAGAAGTTGGGAAACGGGCCGTTTCCGGCCTCCAGAGGGCCTCTGGGGGTGGGGGAGGCCGTTTTCGCCCTCCCCAGGCATTGAATTATGGGTGTGGGCACTCACGCATGCGCGATAGCGCACACGTAAGCACTTTTTGCACCCGAGGGAAAAAAGGTTCACCATCACTGACTTAGGAAAAGGGGACTGAAGTATTTTTAATGTCAGAACTTTGAAAATCCAGATTTCCGGATGTCTTGCTGCTCAATACAGTCCTGCCATTCTACATTCATATGTTAGCGTTTGTCCAATTAAACAAAGAATTTTATATTGTGCCTCAACAAATTCATCATGCTGACTTATGCACATTTATGTATTTATATGCCATTCATCTCACTGTTGAATTACTCTGGGCAGCTTGCAACATCATGAAACAATATAAAACAAGTAGCATATTAAAAACATTACGACATTAAGAATTTTTAAAAAGTAGATAAGAAAGGAATCAGTACATAAACAACATGGAAAGGTGAGAGTCCTCCGAGTCTACTAACCATTTCCAAAGTGGGACCCACTGCATAGGGGCACCAAGCCAATTGGCAGAGCCAGGTTTTCAAGCCCTTTCAGAAGGTCAACAGTATGATGGAAGGTCTCACATGGAGGGAAAAATGTTCTGAAGGGTGGGTGTCATGGCAGAAAAGGTTTTTCTCCTGGACTGAAATTTCTCCTGAAATTCCCATTAGGTTTGCAGCATACACCTCCTGCTGGAGCAAGTGGGGCCAGCCAATTCCATTGGGGGAGATGGTTACTCAGGTAACTTGATCCCATGCCATAAAGGGATTTTAAAGGCAATCAACATCTTGAATTGGACCTGGAAGTAAATCAGAAATTGCTCCAGCTCATCAAGATCCACCTGAATTTTGATCCTACAGTATAAAATTTGAAAACCTGTAATGCAAATCATTTATGGGTGCATTAAACAGTAAAGACCTAGACTGGAGTCTAGTCACTCAGCATTTCTTTCACTAGATTTATTCATTGATATATATTCACTGATTCTATTTGTTCAAACAGTTTTGTGCCCGTCTAATGATATCATAGTTCAGCCCAAATGTTTCCATTTTTTTTCTAACAGAATGTAGGGAAGCTTTGAAAAATATTTTTGAAGTCAAGGTGCACTATTTTCACAGCATTTTTGTGGTTTAACTAAACTGATTATTCTATCAAAAAAGGAGATCGATTTGGTTTGGCATGCTTTATTCTTGATAAACCCTTGGAATATCCTGCCAAACAATACATTCTTTTCTAAATGTTTATAAATTATTTTATAATCTATTCCAGAGTTTTGACCAGTACTAAAGTTAAGCTGACCAGTCTGTAGTTACCAAGTCATATTTTCACAATGCTTGAAAATGTTAATTTGTCCTTCTCCAATCTTCTGGCACTACTCTGATCCTCCATAATTTCTCAAAAATTATGACGGATAAGGGATACTGGAACATCTTCCAGACTCTCTTTTTAGATTCTCAGATGTAATTTATCTGGTTGTGGAGATTTAAACTTGTTTAGAGTAAGCATAGATTTCCAAATCATTTCTTCTTCTTCTTTGGATTGCCTCTTTTTCCTCTTCCTTTTTTTTCTGAAAATTTCTGATGAATTTGAAGTTGAATTACAATTATGTGTGTTTTGCCTTTCTGTTCTTTTTTCTTCCTTTGAAATATTGAACTGCAGAAGAGTTTGAAAATAAAGTCAATTGAAAGTCAACTTAAAGGTTGACTTGAGTGGACATTGATACAAATGACAAAGAACCAATGTACAAATACCATTATTATGTGAAATTGAGAAGATTTATTTTCTTACTACATGTCCATTAAACAATGGAGTGCCCATTTCTTTTGGATAGAAAAATATAACACATGAAGCTGCTTTATCCTTGTTTATTGTTTAATATATCTTTTTAAAAACTTCCTCAGACAACTTGAAATGATTTAGTAGATATAAGCCTAACATTGCTAAACTCTTTGTATTCAAATAGTGGAACAATAGAGACAAAAACAGGAAACTGTGTAGACTTTAAAAAGAAACCAAGGGAGACAGAATGAATGCTTATATTTCATGTATATATGATTTTTCTAGGTCAAAATACATTTGTTGTAAGAGTACTCTTACTGACATACTTATTTCCCTTAAATATATTGAAATAATAATGGAATTCATTTCTAACTCAAATGACAGTGAAGAATTGTCCTCCATTATTTCTTTCTTTCTTTTATAATACATTTCTCTTATACTCATTCTAGAAATAGGTAATCAGCAGACCACACTGTCTCACATTTTATGAGAGTTAGAGGTGAGGATATTATGTAAAGGCACTTCACTGGAAGATAGGAGGTGGTGTTAATATTAACTATCACAGTGACTACCAAGATAGAAGCCAGAACTACCTTGTATCCTCAGATAACTTCTGGGATAAAAGGATAGATCTCAAGTCTTTTTCCTTATGGTCAGAGTATTACCACTGCATGTATATGGAAAAATACCTGGAGAACAGGATTACATGAATGTTATCAGAAAGAGCCTAAGCTTGTGCACTATTCATCTTCTGTCCTCATTTCCTTTGTACTCCCAGACTTACGATAATGTTTAGCATCAAACCATAGTTTTCTAACTTATCCAAATAGACTCACTATGAGAATAAGACTTAAGTACCATCTGTGCTGCAGTAAAAAAAAAAGTGGACTGGAAATTTAAATTATATAATTGGTGAATTAATGTCTGTATTATATAAGTGGTCCTTAAGATTTCTGCTGAAAAAGGTTGAATATTGTCATTAAGCAAATTCATACTTATTGTGACTTTCTAGCTAGTCTGATACAGGAGAAATTCTTGGAATTGTGGGTGCTCCAACACTGGAGTTTTTAAAGAAAAGATTGGACATTCATTTGTCCAGGATAGTATAAGGACTCCTGCCTTGGGTAGTGAGTTGGACTAGAACAGGGGTCCTCAACCTCTGGGTGGTAGCCCAGTAGTGGCCAGTGAGCAGTTTGCAACTGGGCCAAGGAAATGGTGGGTGAGTGCATGCACGGGCATCCCCACATGCGTGAACAGCAACATGTGTTCCACTTGCGTGAACCAGTGGGCACATGTGCATGCCACTCACACAAATGGAGCTGCAAGCATGCACACTTGCCTTCTGAACTCTGGATTAGAAAACCTCCAAGGTCCCTTCCAGCCCTATGATTTGAACATTCAGTGTCAGAAGTAACAGAACGGAGGCTAGCAGATCAATGTTGATTTACAGTATGAAATAAAGTATTCACAGAATCGGAATCCAAAGAACTGCAGAGGTCAACCCAGGGCAAAGAAATTGAAGCCTTGCCAGACGTAGGTCAAACTGTAGAGGAAAACCAGAAACAGTCAGCAGTAGAGGGAGCCAGCATAGATATTGAATCGTCATCATCCCTCTTCTCAGAAAGAACAAAGCTCTCTAGCTAAAAAATGAACGGAAACAAAGCTGAGTATCTAGAACAGCACAAAAACCACAGAATAAGACTGCCTGCATTGAACTGTGTTTCAAAGAAACAGCTAACACAAATATTAAAAGATAGTAATACTGTAATATAAAATATAAAAACCAGCTCATTGCAAGAAACAAACCAACTAACTAACTGTACAACTGTGTACAACACAGTTTCAGTTATAACTGAATATTGGAATGCAAAATCAACAAAGAAGATAAAAGCCAACCAGTGCACCGATGAAATGGAAAATAAGATCAGCATCTTAAGTCAGATGCAAGCAAACTGTAGCAGATGAAAGACAAGAAGCTGAAGAACAAAAAGAATACCTGGAGAGCAAGAAGGGGAAGAACAAGAATACCTGATCAAGAAATATCCCCTAGAAACAAGGAAGATCAATCAAGCATTCCAACTACAGCGTTGGAAATAATAAAGCAGCAGATAACAGGAATAGCCAAGAAAAGTGATAGATTTGAAGCTCAAATTGCACGCTATAGGAAAAATCTCCAATTTCAGTCAAAATACATTTTTCCCAATTCATCACTGGAGAGATTATAGTGAACCAGTCAATACCTGACAAAGAATAAAACTTTGTAATTCTGGATATAGCTGTGGGACAACCCAAAGAAACACAACACGAATGCAAGCTTATAAAAGAGGTAGATAAGAATAAAAAAAGAAGCTGAAATGAAATAACTTCTAATAACAGCAAACATGGTAGGAAAAAAGAGCAAAGGAGCTCAAGAATTGGTCAATACCAGGTGAAGATGAAATGCATGATTTTTGGTCAAAACATGTGACTGGTCTACACCCACTCATTTCCAAGCAGTATAAGTGTTGTGGCCCATTCGTGTACTGTGCAATTAGCAATGGATCCAGAGGACTTAGAGATAGTGGAGGCACGGTACAGACAACCTGTGTTCCTGGCACCTGAGACGGAGAGTGAAGAGGACGTGGTGTCAGAGGCTGAAGAGCAATTAGGGCCTTCTGCATCTCCTGAGATAAGAGGAGGAGCCTCAAGAGGAGCCTCAGGAGGAGGATTCCTTGTGAGTAGTACTGCAGGCCTGGACCACACCTTTAGGCTATTTAAGGGTCCGTCACTTGGCGCTTCAGCGCAGAGGACAACCCTGTTGTGTTTCAGCATCTTGTTTCTGTTCTTCCCTGTCTGGCTTCTGATTCAAAACACCAACATTTTTCCTGCAGTAATTGGACCTGAGCTGCCTGCCAACCTCTGTGAGTTTGGGATAAGGATATCTGCTTGACCTAATTAGCTATTATTGCTTTGCCCATTTTCTGGGACTTTAGCCTGTAGAAATTATTAACAGCTCAGTGAAAAAACTTATTAAGACTTTCTATTCTTTGAAAAGACTCAAGTTTTGCTAAGACTTTATTAACAGTAAAAGTTATTGTTCCTATCCATTGCTGTGCATCTTATTTTGGGGGGCTCGCCGCTGGGACAGAACAATAACAGCTTATTTCAAGGAGATGAAATAGAAGATTGTTTAACATCTGGCAAAATCTTACCTGATAATGAAATCTGTGCACCCTGTTTTTCACAAAAACAGACCCATTTTTCACCCATTTTTTGTAAAAATGGGGTGGGCAGAGGGTTTGAGAGGCCTGCAGAGAGCTCCTGGGAGCTGCGGGAAGGCAAAGATGCCCCCTTTTTGCAAAAAATGGCCTTTTTTGACCTTTTTTTTGTTGCAAAAACGGGTTTTTTTGCCTACCCTCAGCCTCCAGGAGCACCCTGCAGGCCTCCCAAACCCTCTGCGCACCCCATTTTTTGCAAAAATAGGAGGTGGGGGTGAGGCTTTGGGAGGCCAAAAATGGCTGTATTCGGTGTATAAAACGCACTGACATTTCCACCCTCTTTTGGGGGGGCAGGGAAAGGAATGTCTTATACTCCAAAAAATATGGTATCTTTCTTTGCCCATGAAGAACTTTCTGCAACATCTATAAAACTGCAATTGTTAGAAAACAGGTTGCTTTTATTGTTTCGTTCATACAACCCCAGGTTTTTGTTTTTGCTTTGAAGCTGTTGTGTTCTAAAAAATGCAGATACCAGTTGCTACAAAAAAAAAAAAGCATCTATGTGCAAGTCTGTGTGATGTTATTTAGAATAAAAGAGAAGAAAAGTCAATAACTTATTTTCTGCAAGAAAACAACTTCCTTCATATTTGTTTCCCAAAGATTTAATATTGTCTGAAATAGCATGGAACAGTTTATTATCCTCAAGAAACCTCCCTCTTAAAATACAATCTTGTTTGACTGAGCTGATGTCTCTTATTTAAGATTCATCACCCTTTCCATCATAAATTCTATTATGGAAGAAAGCAGTGGGTGTACTATTTATGACTTCACCCAACTGAATCCATCACATGAAGTTTCAGGAAAGTTTTTTTTTAAATATATAAACTATTGGGGGAGGCAAAGGGACAAAAATCAATATGGAACTGTTTTATTACTTCCAGATGAGAAAAAATGAGACAACATAGTAATGTCCTCCAATTTTTCCCATCTGCAATTAGGAATGAAAATATTTTCCCCATCTCTTAATTTCAATGTAAGTGGGATTGATTTCAATTCTGACACTGGTAGGATTGTTGAAAATGCTCTATTATCCAAGCTTCAGCAGATGCCTCTCTTGATGGCTGAAATACAAAACACCAGCCTTAGAAATCATATTTATTAATATGTCCGTCCCCACAAAGGCCCCAATAAATTTCTTTTAAAAATTGCAGGCAAATATTCAGCTCTTTGCTTGCCCCCCCTCCCCCCCCCCAAAAGAGAAAGGCAAAATGAAGTGGTATAAATAACTCAGAATAGCAAGGCGGGGGTTGAACAGAGGTTTTTTTGAGAAGCAGAAACAATTTGTCTTCTGCTAAATGGATCTTTTGAGACCATCCATGCCAGCATGGCAGCCATTTGGACATAGATAGTACCCATATCCTGATCTCAAAATCTTAGTCACCAGGCAAAGATTCTGCAGAGAATTACAGAGCTATCCTTGGAGAAAAAATGTGGCAGTTAGTGAAAAAGGGAATTAGGCCTGGAAAGAAAGAAGAAAGAAACTTAAATGATATCACCTAGAGTCTCTTTCGAATAAAGGGAAGGGAAGGGAAAGTGCTGTCAGGATTTCAGAGTTGTGTTGCTACTGCTTATATTAATATCTACAGCCATCTCAGTCAAAATGCAGACATGATTCGGATGCCGTGTTTGGTCATGCAAGATGGCATTTGTTGATCCAAAAAGTGGACCCTGCACCTTCATGGGCAGATAATGATGATGATGATATGATTGCGTATATCAATAAAATAGAGTTCCAGTATATTTTGCGGAATCTGTTTTCTTACCTGATCTGACTTGACGAGCTGATTTAATCTGGGTATTCCTGTTCTACTGGTATAGGAGCTGGGGTGGGTTCTTCCTGGTTCGGACCGGTTTGCCCGAACTGGTAGTGACCCACTGGTGACATCACAATGACATCACTGAACTGGATTGGTTGGTGCCAGTCCATGGGCGCTGCCATCTTTTAAAAATATTTGAATTTTTTTGAATTTTTAAAATGTATTTTTTCCTTCTGAGCATGTGCAGAAGCCGGGTTCCGGCACTGTACATGCGGTCACCATCTTTTTTCAGCTTAAATTTTTTTTAAAAAAAATTTGTTATTACTATGAGACACACCCACGCAGCACAGGAGGGAGTGAACCGGCAGCAGGGTAAGTTGGAACCTACCTCTGTATAGGAGTGCCATATACCTAGGATTGAAGAATTTTTGTTGCATGAATGTTAGACTTGTAGGCTTTCTGCCACTGTAGGCTTTCTGCCACTTTCTGCCACTAGATTTTCATTGCTCTAGTGTTTAATAAGTTTCACTATATATCCATCTTTGGCTAATTGACTTGTCATAACTATTTCTAAAATACAATAACTTTGATTCATATCTAATAGTCTTCTCACTAGATTTTGCAGTGCTTCTTTAGAAAACTTCCCTTAATGTGTTGTCCAGAAGTTACAATTGATGCAGAATGCAGATACAAAGTTATAGGTATGATCATATAGTCCCAATCTTACAACAAAGTATTAGTTGCCCATAAATCACCAAATAAAAGAGTAGCTATTTATTTATTTTTTTAAATGACATAGACCCAAGTAAGAGATCCTCTTCCAGTAGTTTCTCAGAAATCGAGATTCAACCTATTCAGTGATGATTAAATCTAAAATATTCTAAACATTTGAATCTCAATTAGAAAATTCCTCACAAAAAATGTGGTTAATTACTCAATACCATATTATAAACAACAATTAGAAATATATTTTCATCTTATTCTAAATATGGTTTGACAGCTATACTTTTCTAGATTTGTTTCTATTTTTACTGAAAAATTTTAATTAAGTATGTGGTGTTTGTTGGGTATTTCGCTGAGCTCTTTAACAGGAAGATGATGTAAATGGTAATACATTTGATCAATACTTCTATTAAAACATGTAACAATGAGGCTGCTCATACAGTATAAAACTTCAATGAATATAAGGTTTCTTCTAAACTGCCCCCAAGACCTGCTGGTAGAAATCTTAAGATGTAGGAATCCATGTCAGGTTTGTCTGATAGAAGGTCACCAAGCTTTGGCTATCAAAGTTGGAGAAAAATATGCTTCTGATTTTGGTCAGTTTACATGGAAGATCAAGACTATTGTGGTGGACTATGATTTGAAACAACTTAACTCGAGGCTAGAATAATATTAACAGGCAATGCTGAAGTTGGGTTGAGAAAGAAAGCAGGATGGGTAGCTTTAGTAGATTCCCCTCCCATCACAATGTCTCTGGAAATTCTTAGTCATCCAGGTCACGGCTGTCCCAAAGGTGCTTTTTTTCAGGAGGTGATTGGACTTTCTTGTTTTTTCTTTGAAGACATTTTGCTTCTCATCCAGGGAGCTTCTTCAGACTCTGACTGGATGGTGGAAAATGGAAGGATTTATATTCCTTGCAGACAGCTGGTCATTTGCATTCTTTCAAAGAGTCATTGAGGCCACTTGGAGGTTTATCTGTGTCCTCAGGGTCATCTGAGCAGTGCAAATGGTTTTGGAGCCTTCTTGGCTGCAGGATGTTTTCTGTCCTGTGTCCCTTCAGTGTTGAAGATAGGCGCAGGCTGTTGGGGATGAGTCTGTGTTGTCTGCATCTAAAACTGAAGAACAAATGGCTCCTGTAGTCTGCAATTTTTCTGGAAATCCATTCATACCCCCACACCATTTGAAGGATGTTCATCCCAAAGTGAATAGCTAAAAGTCTATGGGAGATTCTCAGTAATCCAGGTCATGGTTGCCCCAGAACTGCTTTTTCAGGAGGCAGCTGGACTTTCTTGTTTTTTCTTTAAATCACAACCATAATCCAGTTACAGTAAGCAGATAATAAGATAAAATTCTATCAAGCAGCAATGTATCAGGTGCATGTTGCTTTTGACCTCCTGATGCCGACCCTCTTTAATTCTGTCTTCCAGATGCTGGGAATTAATAGCCTTGGATGAATGCTGCAATCCTGACCTGATTGTGAACTTTCCCTGTAACTTTTGGCAGAGTTCCTTGACAAATATTAAGCTGAGTTGAATAAACTGAAGAATGAATCTCTATTCTATTTATCTTACTCTTGTTATGAATTTCCTGTTAAATTTTTGCCAGTATTGGTTACCCTCAGGCAACACCTGACCATTTTTGTTTTCCAAATCTGACAAAATTCTTGTCCTACCTGGTGATAGTCTTCAAGAGAGCCGAGGCACTTTTACATACAAATTCAGCTGCACTATAAGGAATTCAATCTTACGTATAATGGAAAGTTTTCCTCCTGATGGCAGAGAAACAGATCTACAGGCAGGGGTCTAGTCAATTCCATAGGCCTTTTCATTTTTGTGGAAAAAAATCCTAATGTTATCCTCCTCAGTACAGTTCTCCAAGAGGTGGTCAGGGTGTGCCAGTTTTGGAGCTGGCTTACATTTTTCTTTTTGCTGTCTCCTTCCTTTTGGTACAGTCTATAATCCCAATTGGACTTTAAAAATGGCATTTTCTCTGCTTTGAGTTCCTTCTTGACATAAAGAATGTGTTTATTATAATGCCAGCTGTCTTATCTGAGAATTTATCTAAGAGAACTAGTGTGCCTTGTCTACTAGGCTCAATCTTTATGTGCGTATACTTGTGTGTGGCATTGGTGTCTCATTGTAGTTAGAGAATTTTGAATAATGATATTGATGGTTTAGTGTAGTTAAGGAATTTTGAATTCTTTAGGGATAATGGCAATTGAGGAGAAAGAAATGTACAGTGAGGAAGAAGTAGTGTAGATAGAGGATTAAGCTCAAAGGGCAACTCACTTAGATGGGATTAGACAAGGAGGAATCCTAGCTGAAAAAGAAGCTGTGGGAAATTGAATACGGAAACACGGAATTCATATTTTATTGGCAATTCTGTAATATGATATGTAAGATGATGTCTGCTTGTGTGGTTGGAAATAGCAATGACTGTTATTTGTAGTTTTTGAAGTTTGAGAGGTTGTTTTATAGTATTTGAAAATATATATTTTTGTCTGCCTATTTGGTTTTTTAGTTTGATGTATGGGTAGGTGGGTGTTTGTATATTCACCAGGCCCTGCAACTTGCCAGGGTTTTTTTGTGTAGGCATGTGTGGAGTAGTGTGGAATGTTCCACATGGAGAAATAGTGACATTTTCCTGGTGTTATTCACCCACGCAGAGAAAGGGCATGTTAGATAGGCCTACTCTGGCTGATTGATGGGTTCCAGTGGTTTGAGGTTGCCCCTGAGAATCTAGTGGGTGGTCTAACAAAGACCTTATTTCAAGCCTGGAATAGATGGGTGACTGAGGTCCTAGACTGGATTGCTGCTCTTTTCCATAAACTATAGGGTTTACCTTGATTTCTTGGAAGAGCTCTGGGTGATAAAGTGTTAGAAATAATGCCTAGAATGCTATGGAATGAATCCAACAATATTGAACTGCTATCATCTAGTCTCCAGACTTCCATTGTGGGCAAAGGTAGTAGACAAAGTGACAGGGCAGCAGGTACAAAATATTACCAAATTTTCGATCAGAATCTTTTTAACCATGCCTGAGTATAGGATGAAAAGTGCACTGATTGTTCTCATCAAAGCATAGAGGTAGGATTGGGATTAGGAAAGCACAGCTCTATTTGTTCTGTTAATGATTTTAAATACCATTACCCAGGGTATCCTTCTGGTTTGTCTTTGAGAGTTTGGAATCAAAGGAATCATTTTTACATGCTCATTTCTGAGTGATCAGTAAATGTCTATGGCAGTGATGGCGAACCTATGGCACGGGTGCCACAGGTGGCACGTGGAGCCATATATGCTGGCACGCGAGCCGTTGCCCTAGCTCAGCTCCAATGTGCATGTGCGTGCTGGCCAGTTGATTTTTGGCTCACATGGAGGCTCTGGGAGGGGGTTTTTGGCTTCCAGAGGGCCTCTGGAGCCTGGGGAGGGCAAAAACCGTGCCTACCGGGCCCACTAGAAGTTGGGAAATGGGCTGTTTCCAGCCTCCAGAGGGCCTCCGGGGGGGCGGGGGAGGTTGTTTTCGCCCTCCCCAGGCATGGAATTATTGGTANNNNTAATTCTGTACAATCATCTATCATTTAATCTGATTTTCAATTTTATTTCTCAACAACAATATAAAAAGATTAAAATCCAGCTGCACAGACACTTTTTACAGCATCACTCAAAACAACTATTTAACCAGAGTTCCAATAATTTTCACAATTCACAGCAAGAATTTGAGACTTCTGGATATGGGGTAAACAGATGCGCTTTCATTATAAAATGGTAAAAATAAATGGTTTACCACAAAATTAAATTTCAAATGTTTGCCTTGCAAGATTTAACATGAAATTCAATAGAACATAAACGTGACTAGGACTAGATTACTTAACTTCAATTTGGATTATATTAAATTGAGATAAGCATGAAAGGTAGAACATGATAACACTGGTCCTATTAATGGTGAATTGATATACAATGTGCATTCCAGTGGGACAAGAGGATATTTAGATCTTAATTTACTCAAACCCTACTCTGCTGCTTGGCGCTAGCAAGTACAAAATATATCTTAACATATGCCTTGTGATAAAATCAAACTAGCTATTCTTATGAAGATGTGATAGAAATTTATATAAAATAAAAACTCTCAAGTTCAAAAATTCATAGTTTATTATTTCTAGTAACATATTATATTGCATAAATACTCTATCTTGTTATATGTCTTTTTTTTTAAAAAGGTGATAACTTAAGAAATTGTTTTAGACAAGAAATACAAAAATAAATACATTCATTACAATATATGCATTTGTTATCAATTATAATCCTTCTCAGAAGGGGAAAAATTCAAGTACTTATAAAGTATGCATAATTTCTAATACGTTTTACTATATACATATGAAGAGACATACTCTCTCATAGTTTATAGTCTAGCAAATAACTTTAAATATGCAGATATTGGAAAATTGCTGTGGATGGACCTGCTATCCTGCAGCTTAATCTTCCCTGCTTTACAAGTGATTTCAGCAGTGTAAAGTTGTTGTATGCAATGAGACAACTTAAGGGTCTTCCAGATATCTTGTGACTTTTAACTCTTGTATTTCCCAGCCAGTATAGTATTTGGCTATGTTGTCTGAGCACATCTGGAATTCATTTGGATATGGAAAGCTGTAATAAGAGATGTTCCATTTATAGTGGAATTTTATTTTTGCAAAAGGTCGTATGTAAGCATGTTATTGCTGACCACCATGGCAACTGTTACTGTATGTGAAATGGCAGCTTGTCAGGATTGTTTCTTCATGAAGAAGCCAGCTTTCATATAAAAATTATTCATGTGTTCCAAAGGTCTGTTAGATTTTGGAACAAATATGGGAAAGGAAAGAGAAGAGAATTAAAGTTTGAATAGTTCTTTCTTTCTTTCTTTCCTTCTTTCTTTCTTTCTAACTAATATGTGGCTTTGAACTGCAAGGTATCTCTTAAGATTAAATACATTCTAATGTTTGGAATTAGAGCATCCAGGACTACTTGCTTTGCCTCTCCATGAAAAATATAGTTGAAAAATCTCTTTAAATAATGTGGGTTTTGTTACATGTGAGGTAGGCAAGACCTGACCAATACTTAAAAACTGCCTTTTTTCTTTCCCTCTTTGATCAGGAAAGGAATTTTATCAGTACCACCATGAAATTTCCAGAAGTTAAAAAAAATGCTATTCCTGCTAGAATACAAACATTTTCTTAAATTGATTTTGGCCATGGCGTACTTTCTGTTTAACTTGTAAAAAACTAAGATTAAGATATGTGTGTTTCTGAGTTTGCTAACAACTAAACTGGGATTTTTATCTACTGTTCATACTGACAGGATTCCTTCCCACTCCACTATGATTTAACACCATCTAATAATATTTGGACTGTCCCATCTGAATGACTCTACTTTGAATTTCCATGCACAAATTACAGTTGTAACCTCTCACTTCAATTTCAGTGCTTTGGTCTGAATATACATACATACGTACATACTTATATAGAGAGCTTTAGATTTCTATTATAGTTTAGCTGCAAAGTGTAACATTACAAAAATCTATTAAATGTTTTGGCTTTTTTGAAAGGTCACAGCTTTCATGTGACAAAATTGTACCATCAAAGGAAATGCACTTTAATAATCTCTTTTTGAAACCCTTCCCACATGTCTTAGAACATGATGACCAGTTTCCTAGCTGCCATCGTGGGCATGGTGTGTCTGCACATGGTCGTACATCACTTGGCTTGAGTTCTTTTGCACAGTCTGAGGCAGGTCGTCCACTAAGGTCTCTGCATTGTACAGATCTCCTCTGCCAGCCAGTACCACATGACTTAGAACATTCTCCCCATTCTTCAATAATCCATTCAGATAAAACTGTCTCCTTGATTGCATTGAAAGATTCAGTCTTACTGAAAGGCCCCTCAGAACCCAGCTGTGTTGGTTTCTTCATAAAATAGGTATATTTGATTTTAGAGCGAGATGTATCGCCCACAGTAAGGACCTGTATGGTTAATGGTTCCTTCAGTGGACTGAAACTACGAATTCTTTCCAGAGAAGCAGATGAACCACTATATCTCAAAACATTTCCTTTATAAGTAATATCTTGCTCCATTGTTGTTAGTGTATAGTCACCGTTGAGGATATAAGTATCATCAGCTACTTTGATTGCAAGGAAGCTTCCATCTTGCCGTGTACCCCTATGATTTCGTTGCTTCACTTCTATGTTTGTTGCCCCAGCAGGAATCACAGCAACATCATGGTAACCAGGTCTACAGGAAAGAAGAAGAGCTATTGTTGAATACCAGCACCTCTTAATTATGAAGAATTCCTATCACGGGCAAGAACTTAGGCTGAATCTTATAATAAAGTAATGTATCTTGATAACTTTGTAACTAAAATAATATGCTAACATAAAACCTGCAGCTGATTTACAATATGAAACATTGCTTCCTATACTGATTTCATTAAACAATTCAAATGAAAAAAATGTCTTTCATGGTAATGAGTACGGTAACAACTCCTAAAGTGTGAAAACACACCTGACATTAGAAAACATTCCAGATACTTTCTTGCAGGTAGATCCATTGCCTCCACAGATGCCACATTTATCAAACTTCTTACTGGATCCTATGACACGATCACATCCTGCTTTTATACATTGCCCTTGAACACAGATTGAAGTGGAATCTGGGCTACATAAAGTTCCATCTACCACCTTTAAAGCAAGGAAGACTTGATTAGACGTTATACAAAATTTATCATTAAATTTTTAAAGTACTGAACAAAACCCAGTCAGTTAATCTATTTTAAGTTTCATTTTAAAATCAAAGTGTCCTTGGGGTTTATATATTATGCTAATATGGGCTATGATATAGTGCCATTATAATTTCATTATGATTTGTGAATCAGAGTTTATAGTTTATCTATAAACCATACTTATAAACTGCACTTATAAAGTTTAACTTGTATGAACCTGTTTATTCAATAAATTAAGACTAAAAAATGCCATGGTTTAGCTGAATATATAAACAAAGACACAAAGTGAGCAACTGTAGCACACTTTGACAATCTAATACTATTTCTGTAATTATCTTGTTCTGGAAATGCAAATAAAATCAAAATGGCAAAATAAGACATCCAGGAGATATCAAATAAAAAGAAACACACTTCTGAAATGTATGTTAGATAAAAACTCAGCATGACAGATATATATTATCAATATATAAATTACACATGCAATTCTTAAAGAAAATTAATTATGGAAAATATTTCTGAAATTGGAGTAGGAATAGATTGATTGTACAACTTGGGAAAACAATTCTGAAATAAAAATTCTGTGTGAACTTGTTGGGAAGGGAGGAAGAAAAATTTTCTATCCAAATTTATAGTTCTCCATACTGCTGAACAAGTATTGTGAGAACAAGCAGCAAAATTCCTGCTTTGAGCAGCTAGATGCAGGTAAATGCATGCAAAGTATCTAAAAGGGGATTAAAAATAATTAACAATTACATTGTTAGAGTCAACCTTTTCCAGACTGACAAGAAATGGGAATTATACTAGTTGAGGAATATAACTCTCAGTAGGTGTCTTTCTATCCTCCATGACCCAAACAAGATCTGGATGTTTTAGTTTTTCTAGCACCAAAAACTTAGTATTTATATATTGATTGATTTGGCCATCCAACTCCTGATGGCTTAAAATTGTGTGGACACATTAAAAAAGAACTAAAAATACAACTCTTGAACAAAACAAAGAAACAAACCAACAGTTTTTAAATTAATTTCTCAAGGGTAGTAGTTAAATTTCACCCCAACCTAATTATGTTAATATTGCAAATGCTCAATTTTCATTTGGACAGGAAGACAATTCATTTAGCATCTAAAACGGACTGTCTTAACTACTTCAGAAGTGTTTCAAGCTTGAAATACTTGATCACGAAACAATGATTTGGAACTTAAAATAGGATATTTTAAAACGCAAAACAAATTGAATTAGAAGCATTTCGCACCATCACCTCAGAGATTATCAAACCAATTGATATTTTGTGTGATGAAAAATATCTCTTTAGGTTTTTAAGTTTTTTATATTTTAAGCATTTAAGGTTTTTATACTTGTTTTGTTAGTTAACTTCATGCTGGAAACCAAAGCATTTGAGTGCTTTTTGGAAGTAAAATGTTTAGTAATTATACTACGCATTGCTAGAATACCAAGAATGATCATAACTGATAGCAGCAAGTGTCCAACCTTGTCTTGATGTAAAATGTTACTTTGCTTATTTCAGAAAGTTTCATTCATCAATTCCATAAGCAGTCAAAGTTAACAAATACATATAAAGTGTTTGATGTATATGATATGCACTTGTACCCACCTTTGGTTGAAGAACAAAAAAATATCCAGTGCCTTTGGCAAGGCAAACCAGCTTGCATCTGTCTTTGGGAGAGACTCCAGCAAACTTAGGTATCCATTCCACTGCAAGGCCAGTTCCAAAAGATTTGGAAATATCATTGTGAGCCTCACATTGTTCCTCTCTGAAAATTTTGCCTGTAAATTGTGAAGACATTGATCAGGGTTAGGAGACTCATCTTTTATTTTATGATTTATTATATAATGTATAATTGCATTTATAAAATAATGTAAAACTTACTATTCTCTGGACAATCTTCAATATTACAGGATCTGTACTGCACACGCTTGCCTTCACAATACTTTCCTCCATTCTTTGGAACTGGGCTATCACATTCTCGCACAGAATATTGCACTCCTCCACCACATGTTCTTGAACATTCTCCCCATGATTCCCAAGAGCCCCAGCCTCCATGAACAGGGATCTACAATTTGAAACACAGAAACAAATGTGCATATTAAAACAACTTAAAAAGCATTTTATAAGAGGAGGGTGGCATAAAATTTAGAAATAGTTATGATCCTATTATTTACGTAACATGTATTACGACTGTAGTACTTTAGGCCTTCAAGGTAAAGCAACATCCTTTCATGCTATTGAAAACCAGTGAAGAAAAATAAATCCTATGCACTTTTATCCATAACTAATACATATTGAATCCAATGAAATTTCTTCTCAATATTCATATACTGGGTATTTTTGATAAATCTAAATTTAAAAAATACATTTTTAAATTAAAAACTAAACCTGAATAACTCAGAATTTTTTCATGTTATTCAACTACAAGCAAACAACGACTTACATCATATAACTTCTTGTCTGTTTTATTAATGCACTTGCCGTTCATGCACCATTTTCCATCTCCACAAATGGTACCATCTGCCCAAGGAAAATGTTTGGTTTGGCACATAAGCACTCCACCAGAAGTACCAGTACACCACAAAGTTGTACATATGCTAGCGGAATCAGGACAATGTTTGGATTCCTCCCCAAATGTAAATTGGCACTGTCTATTAGCATCATACATTATACCAGGAAGATCAGAAGGGAATGGCAATGGCTTGTGAGGTTTATCCAACAGACACTCACCTGGAAAAAACAAAGAAAAACCATATTGTGACTTTTGATTATTTTTCCTTTAAACATTGTAGTGTCACTCTTTGAAAAATGATAGAAATTAGAATATATCTATTCAAATCTCTGACCCCTGAATTTTGGTCTGTTAACTTTTCTGGTTTAAATTTAAAGAATGTTTACAAATATAGTTATCTGGTAGGCAACATAATTCAGCACTGCATATTATTCATTCATTTATTCATTCATCAGATTTATAGAACCTTCCATCTCACCCAAGGCAATTCTGGTCAATGCATAACAATAGATTAAAAAGTGAGAGTATAAAAACAGCAAATACACATATAAAAGACTATAATGATAAATATCCAAATATCTTGAAAACAAACTGGCAACCAATGCTACTTGAGGAGCCAAGCTCTAATATACATTGTCATAGGAGCTTATATAACTGACTGTGTCATTGCATTCTATATTGGATACTCTTCAAGGGCAGCTCTAAGTAGAGCACATTTCAGTAGTGAAAGATGGAAGTGTCTAGGGCAAGGGTGACTGTAAACAGGGTCTGCTGATTTCGGAACAGGCACAACTGGGGCTCAAGATGAACCTGTTCAAACACCCTCCTAACCATGACTGTCACCTGCTCCCTGAGAAGGAGTTGTAAATCTAGAAGAACCCTCATATTACGCATTGGATCTGTCTGAAGCTGTGTAACCCCACCCAGCACCATAGTTCTCAAATCAGTAGAATTTCAGATGAAGCCTATTAGTCCCCTCAGCCTCCAGCATGGGATAAAATATGTATCCCTCCAGCATGGGATAAAATATTCATGGCATTGCTTAATTTGTTGGGAGTAGAGATATACGATTAGATATGCCTCACCCTGTGGCAATGGATAAGCTTACTCAATGGCCTCATGTAGATGTAAAGAAAGAAATGAGAAAACAATGAAACTTATGGCATCCACATAATAGCAGCTAAAGGCAGGACATCTCCTCAATCATCATCAACTGGAATTAACCATGAAGGAAAGACATGACACCATGCTGCCCATTTCCAGGCATATAAGCCAATCCAGAATGATACATGGTTGATAGTATTGAAAGCTGCCAATAGCTCAAGTAGGGCAAGGATGGATGCACTGCCCCCATCTCGCCCACGCTAGCAGTCGTCCATAAGTATGTCCAGTGCCATTTCTGTCCCACACCTGGCTCTCAATCCTAACTGGAAGGGACCAGATAATACACTTACTTGAATGCTCTCTGAAGCTGTTCCGCAACCACCTTCTCTATCACCCTCCTCCCAAAAGGAGAGGTGAGATACAGGACAAAAATGGTCCAGTATATAGTAAGTTCAGTGGCAGTTTACTAATTAATTCTAATATTAAAATTCAGCATCTTGAATGGAATTCAGTTAGAAATATAAGCAGCATGTTTAAAACTTACCGTGACCATTATCCAAAAAGGTAGTTATCATGTAGGCACTACATGGAGACCACGGATGGTTTCGATCCAAGTTGGAAAGCATAGATGCCATCATGTGAGAATCCCTATTCATACCATTAATACTGGTACACTGCTTTGCATCATCATGTGGCATATTAAACACATGGCCTTTAAAAATAAGAGGAAAAAAGTGATGAACTCATCACATATTAAAACTCACAGTATGGTAGGAACTTACTAGTTGGATTTATCATTGCTATGTGACACCACCATTAGTTAATATTTTATTCTGAGTTCTATTCAAGCCATTGATTGTCATCTATTTATATGGTTTGAGGCCTTGGTACCTTTGATGCCTTCTATCTCAGATAGATTAAGCTTATCTAAAATGAATAAGCAAGGATTCCCTGCTGAAGTCCCTCAATCATCATGCTGAAGATCTCACTTTTGGATGGTCCCTTTCCATGAAATAGTTCAGTGATGACAAACCTTTTCAGCACCAAGTGCCCCAGAAATGCACCAGAGCCCCAGAAACTCAAAGACCAGCTGGGCGGTGTGCATGCACATGCCGGCTACCTGGTCTTCTGGTTTCCGACGTGCGCATGCACATCGGCCAGCTAGTCTTCGCACACACTGGAGCCCCAGAAACCCGAAGACCAGCTGCGCATGAGCACCGGCCAACTGTTCTTTGGGTTTCCGGCATGCGTGAAGATCAGCTGGCCAGCGCGCATGTACGCATCGGAAACCAAGAGCAGCCGGCAACAGTGGGGATGCCCACAGAGAGGGCTCTATGTGGCACCTCTGGCATGTGCGCCATAGGTTTGCCATCATTGGAATAGTTAGTCCATAAGTAGCCCTTACTTTCATGGAGTTTTGGAAGTTTGTCAAGAGTGGCTTTTTTGGAGGACTGCGAGACTAATTCTGATTTGAGTGTGACATGGCAATATGAATTTTGTTTGAAGCTATTATTGTCCTACTTTTAATTGTCATATAGAATAGAATAGAGTTGGAAGGGACCTTGGAGGTCTTCTAGTCCAACCCCCCTGCTTAGGCAAGAATTATTATGCAATACATTGTGTAACATTATGTAATTACATTGTAAACTACTAAATAATTTACTGCATTATCATGCATTTTTTAATTCTATATTGCTTGGAGTCTGGTGGATCAGAGTGGTATTGAAATCTTATAGACATACTTTAATATTATATTGTATGTTTAATTTTATTGTAAGCACTGAGTTTTTATGCTTGCTTGTAAGAACTGATATCAAAAACTAAAGCCAATATTCACCTCCTCCGGGGGTGTGTGTGTGTGTCCACCTCCTCCAGGGGAGGATGTGCGCACAGCCCGACACTGCGGGCGAGGGCACGCGTCCCCGCGCACGCATCCCCGCCCGCAGGAAATCTCGCAAGACGACGTGCGCACGCGAGATTTCGGTGATTTTTTTTTCCTTCTGCGCATGCTCCGTCCAGGTAGCAATCCGCCACTGACCTCTTTTACTTCATATGATAATTTAAAGATTTTTCAATTTTTTTCTGAACTGTGATTTATAAATCGTATACATAGTTTTCAACTTAACACACAAGATTTGTGTGGGTGTAATTTAAAAGTCTCAGCCACTTCTTTCTCTCTGAAACCTGAATGAATTTACTTTTTGCCACTCAAAAATATCACTTTACAATATTCAGTAGTCATTTTCACATATACTGAGAAACTTTAGCTCATAGTTTTGTCCCAATGTTGGTAAAACCTGGACTTCTGATGGTTTATACTCTAAGTGGAATGTACCTGAATGACGACAGGCATTTAAAAAAACCCTCTGGGACATTCTGGGATAGTGTTTCTCAACTTCCCAGAATTCCCAAGCCAGCTTTGGGAAATCCACACATCTTAATGTCGCTGAGCTTGAAAATCATTGTTTAGTAGAAAGTTTATGAACTTTTTGCCTTGATCTAGACTTCATACATTTGAAATGTTATTACACAATGACTGAAGCCAATACTTTTGTTGGACGTGGCAGAGCCTAGGCACCATGGTGAGAACTAGACCACAGTAACTGCAAGAAACAACTGATTTAAAGCCTTAACTGCAGACCAATATGATAAGGCATGTTTTTAAAACAAATAAGCTTGCCACAAATTTCCCCTGAATTTCAATTACCTAATTCATGAGTGGTTGTAAAGGCAGCTTGCAAGCCATCATCTTCTATGACAGAGCAACTGCGGTTTGGATCACAAGCAGTTCCCACATCAGCCATCCCAAGAGTGTCACATGTTTTGGCACCACAGAGATCCTATAAAAAGAAAATATGTATTTTCATTATTAATTGGATCAGGGGCTTGTCTGACAAAATGAAATTATTTTGGCAATATGCCTTTTCATAATGGAAAGAGCATAACAGTCTTCAAAAATAAAATAAAAATGTCATTCAATATGGAAGGAGTATTAGGAACAGATGATAACTGCCAGTATCGTTACAACCATGCTACAACAGATATTTAGTGTACTATTTCTATGAATTAGTTAAGTGAACTATTTCATTATCTCACATTTTAAATGATAACAATTGTCTCTATTCAATTTTTACACCTATTTGTCAAGAGACTTGAAACATCTTCTGAATGCTTGAAAGAAACTGAATGTTCATGGTCATGTAATAATAAAGCTTCCTAATCAAACACTCAATAAATATTTTTGTTCATTTTTCCATGGGGAACGCTATTAAAGGTGTAACAAATTAAATTTATGGCACCAGCTCATTCCAAGAAACCACTCTTTTGACATATTCTTTGAAATAGTTCAGATTTAAAAATGTAAAAGTAAAAGATCTATTTTTGAATCTACTGATTGAAGAAAGTTCAAATTACATTAACTGGAACCTATAAATACCCAGTCTTTCACCTTACCTGTCTGGTAAAAAGAATTGCAGTATCATAGTGTTCTGCGTGGCGGTCACTGGGAGGATTATGTTGCTTCTGCCAGTTACAAAAATTCCTTAAAGTGAGAGCAGCATTCGAAGATACATCAGGCCCCTTCTGCTCATCATAGATGACTATTATTTTCACCACCACTAAATTAATAGGGTTCCGGATACTAGGATGCTTGTACATTCTACTAGCCACAGACAGGAGCGTGAGAAGGTAGTGCTTCAGTCCACTGCCATGGAACTCTGCCATAGATTGGTCTGCTACAAGCAAAGTTTCCACATAGCGGGGGCTCGACACAAATCTTTTCTTCCTTATATGTCTATTTCCTATATTTAAAAAAAAGCAAAATATAAGAAATACATATTACCAATATTTCCCAACAGTATTTATACAATTGGCAAATCATAATCATCAACCACTGCCAAGCCAGAATAGGAATCACAAAGATTATATAAACAGCCCATTTTTTATTCATTTTAAATAAAACCTTAAAAAAAAACACTAAAGAATATTAATGAATGTCAACCCTACTAGAAAGGATTAAATCCTCAGACTGCCTATTAAGAAATATTTCCATTAAGGATTTTCAACATGAATCATTGCTACTGTCAATGAATTTTCATAGCAATCCTCCTTAAATATTAAAATTACTGAAATGAAAGACTTTGCCTGGATCTGATCCAAAATTTCCCAAGCGCATGGAAAGGGAAATACTCCTACTTTCAATCCTCTAGTTTCCAGTTCCTGTTTAGTAATCAAATAGAAAAGAGTTTCAACTTGCTGTAACTAAAAGTACTTGAGTTACGTAGGTGTCCCATTGTCTGGGTTTGGCAAGGTTTATGCTCTTCAGGGACATCATTTCATTGGGAACTAAAAAAAGAAATCATCCTGGAAGAATGGTAATAGTTAACCACTTCTATTTGGCTGTTGAGGTAACTACATAAATGTGTTCAAATCAAGAATGCAGTTCAACCTGAAAGAGAGTTCTCTGTTAAAAAGGAATTACAGTACTTGAAAGATATGCTTTCCCATAAAAAACCATGTTTGTTGTCACATACAAATGCTATATATTAATATCTTATGTTTGTGGCTTTCTACATGGGAAGCCAATACAATAATAAACAGTTGCTTTCAAGAGGATCTGAGAGTGGACTGTCCTTGAATCAGCATCAAACAGCATCCCAAAACAGCATAATCTAGATGGGGTTTAGCATAAAGATCTTCAGAATTGTCTGTTCCAAAATCAGCAAATATTGCACATCTTTAATTGCAAATATTCTGCAAGCTAGTATCCAACAAATATTTATTACAATTCCAACAAGGCGAAGGGCCAATGGCTATCAATTCTGGAAGTTGGAATCCAAAATATACAGAAGGCATCGTATTAAAGAAACTTTACGATACCTTCATATGAATAGAACCAAAAGCTTTGTCCTAGCGAACTGATGACTACATGAACACAAATGTCTAGTATTCTTGCCAAAAATATGGGAGTACTTTGCCATTGCCTTCTAGGATTTTTTATGGCAAAGTACTCCCATGCTACTAACTAGGTCCAAACTTGCTTAGTTTTTTGAGACTAGCTCTAGTGATTATTATGCAATAGCTAGGTTGATTGAAAACATAACATTGTGGAAATTATAACGTAAAATAATAGAGAAATAACTCCCTTAAGATATTCAACTAGGGCCTAGATCAGTGATGGCGAACCTTTTTTTCCTCGGGTGCCGAAAGCATGTGTGCGTACGCTATTGTGCATGAGCGAGTGCCCACACACATAATTCAATGCCTGGGGAGGGTGAAAATGGCCTCCCCTGCTCCCCTGGAGGCCCTCTGGAGGTTGGAAACGGCTCATTTCCCAACTTCGGGTGGGCCTGGCATACCTTTTTTTTCGCTCTCGCCAGGCTCCAGAGGCTTCCCTGTATCCTGGGGAGTGTGAAAATGCCCCCCCTCCACCCCCTGGAGCCCCTCCGGAAGCTGAAAATGCCCTCCCAGAGCCTCTTGTGTGAGCTGAAAATCAGCTGGCCGATGTGCTGGAGCTGAGCTAGGGCAATGGCTTGCGTGCAGGCAGATATGGCTCCACGTGCCACCTGTGGCATGCGTGCCATAGGTTCGCCATCA
>JANHGD010001597.1:97747-109165 GCA_027560375.1 Imantodes cenchoa
CTCCAGCCAGCTATGCTGGGTGGAGAATTCTGGGAGTTGAAGTCCACAAGTCTTAAAGTTGCCAAGTTTGAAGACCTCTGACTTAGAATCTCGTCAGTTAATCCCACGTACTTAACCGGATTTTCTCCCATTCATAAATCCTTATCCTGTGACTATTGGGAAATCCTGTCCATTGCAATCAAAATATTCGACTTCCCTCCAAATAGCTGGATTCGAGAAGTTACCAATTTAACGTAGATACTCCGAATCAATAATAAATACCTCCCCTGATCCCACCAACATGAAAAGCCATAAAATTCAGATCAATGTAGTACTTTTTTTTAACGCTTTTCGTTTATGACCTCAGCTTTTAGAGTGACCAATAGCAGCACGCTGAAACGTGATTTTTTTTTTTTTGGACCATTCCGAACGCATTGAAAACTGTGCGTCTGGGGCGCATGCGTGCCCCGCAGCATCGGTACTGCTGCTCCCAAGAGCTAAGCTCCTCGCTCTGACAAGGGCGAAGAAGGGAGGTGCGGTGCAGGGAGGGTAATACCTGCGCGGGTCGCGTAATCCGCTTGCTGCTTTTCCCCTCGGTGCCGCCGCCCTTCGGAGGCCGAAGTTTCGCTGGAGTCGGGTACCTCGCACTTAGTGCCGCTGCCACGGGGGACGGGGCTATGGCGAAAACGGCTCAGGAGGTGGAGCTGAGGCTGCTCCCCTCCTGGAGCCTGGGAGACGTTGGCCGGCTGAATGAGATACTCTGAGCCGCGTAGGTAGAAGGCGCCGCGGAATCCCCCGCAGAGGCTGAGCGCTGCGGCCGAGGCCGGATCCCCATTGACCGTGCCGGAATAGAAGCAGCTGGCTAAGTTCGCGCTGAGCGCTTGGTGGGCCTTCTCTTCCTCCCTCCGGCCTCGGGGCCGCCTGCCAACATATTGCAACGTCAGAGCCGGAGCTAAAAAGCTGTCGTCGGGCTTCAGCTCCAAACTGAAGCGCTCGCCAAAGGCCTCCAAGCGGTAGAACTGCTCGTCGGCCGCTCGCTGCCGCCCGACAGGATCCACTTTCACGGGCACCACCAGCTCCTCCTCTGGGGGCGAAGAAGGGCCGCCTCGAGCGCCCAGCGAGAGCAGCAGCGTGCTCAGCGCCAGGCATGCCTTCGCTCCCTTCATGCTGCAGCGCAGCGCGCGAGGCGATAGAAAGGAAAAGGAACAATTAACAATGAGGAGAGGAGTTTTGAAAAAAAAGGTTGAAAATGGCAAGCAAATGGCGCCTTAAGCAAGCACCGGGCAGAATATCTGTCGAACCCTTTTAGAGCCGAGCTAAAAACCCGCTGCTTGTAACGGCCTAGGCGGACAAGAGCGCTGTAGGGGCTCCTTCCGCGCCCTGAGAGGTCACTGGCAAGGTCCTGAAGGAGAACTAGAGATAAGCGAGCCTCGGCTCTTCGCCTCGAGTATGGGAGCGAAGGCAACGCGCGCCTGCACTTATAAGGAGAACGTCCAGCCCCCCTTTACCCCCCTCTGTCGTGGAGGCGGGAATCTCCTTGAGCTCATTTGTGCGTAAAGTCAGCGCGGCAACGGTGCCCCTGCTCGCCTCTCTTTCTGGCGATCAGCCGTAGGCTGCCCGAAGAGAGGGAAAACATATAAGCTGAGGAGGGGGCGAAATAGCTGCTCGGCTTTACCCGCTTACGCTACTACTCCCCCAAAGCTACCCTGCCTGGCAGTCCTTTTACTCTTTCCCCGGCGCAGCTCACGCTCTTCTGCAACTCAACTTTTCCGCGTAGGAGCTGCTGCGGTTTCTTTTTCCAGGAGGGGGAGATTTCCTTGAATCACTTCCATCCAGTTCTGTGCCAGATCCTTTTTCCTTCCACCGCCCTGGCAATTCCAAGCCCTTTTGAGAGCCAAGGTTTTTAGGACAGCAGAGCACGAAGGAAAGGGTACAAGATATTTTACACGTTAGAGATGGAGGTTGTAAGGTAAAGGGGAAGGGTTTGTAAAGCTAAGGCCATAGTAGCACAATTGCTCAATATCTACCTCAGGGATAGAACAGGTGAACGTTAAGGGCACTGCATGACCTGCATTCATAGGTATCCACCACATGAAGTGACACTATTGTGTTCATCTCCCCTAGTGAAACACTGGGTAATGTTTCAAAGAAGAAAACACTGGGGAACCAAAGCACAATATTTACACCTTTCTGTTTTGGACCTAAAAATAATGCTCTTATTATTTGGTTCCAAGAAACTTACTTAAAGGAATAGCATGTACTCAAGAGACCTTGATTAGTTGTAAGCAGAAAGTTACCTCTAGATTATTTTCCTTTATAGTTCTAATTGTACCTAACTGTACTATTATAGCCTGCATGTATAGACTGTTGCGTGCCCATAGATTGGAAGTATATATTCTTTTTAGGTAACGTAAGCAGAAACACATAGGTACAGTTTTCCAAAGGAGCTCTAGCAGTACAGCTAATCCACTTAATTCTTTGTATGCATCAGGCTTGGGATTTCTGTTTTGATTGCATGGTTTCTGCTTTCCCCCATCCCAGTTAAGATAGGCTTCTAGAGACTTAGGATAAAGACTTCCCCCAGACACGTCTGGAATAAGTAATGCTTTGGTTCCAAAGTTTTCTATTGCATCATCTACATGAGAGTAATATTCATAGTGGGTTTTTTTTTATTTGGCCCTTGGACAAAGACCATGTTTCACTGTTGCCATCTGCCTGTAGGGATGTGCTCCCTAGATCCAAAGGCCATGGCTATTCTTGCATCACAGTTGAATATATATATGGGCGTTTTTGTAGCATAATTAGTATTTCCTGCATGGGTATTTTTGTTATAAATTAGTCTTTTTCATGCAATAATCATTTATCTTCCATTATAATTCTTTTTCCATCACTTTAACAATGTTTTCCTTCCTCCCAAAAATCTGCACTATATTAAAAAACCCTTTGAACATCTCAATTATGAAGCTTTTCTTTCAGAGTTTTATTTTATTACATACAAGTTTTGTTCATCTGTTATTTTTGCTTATTACTTGTTGGACAAGGATAATATATTTAAACAAGATCTAGGGGATTATTAGCTTTTTTATTTACTGAGCCACGCAGCATTAATGGGAGAAACTACAATTATTTCATAAGGTACATTTGTATCAGCACAAATATTTAGAATAAAAGGACACTGGATTTATCCCTTCTAAAAATGTTAATTTAGTGTGTTAACAAACAGACTAAAAATTCTATGTAATGTCTAAGAAAAGAGAAATAGTATTTTATTTCAAATTCAATTGCCTCATTTTTATTTTCCTGGAGCCACCTATAAAATAGTTAGTTTTGATTGGAACAAATAAGTTTTGTGTTAATTTATTAATTTGGAAAAATGGTGAAACCCACTCCTGTTATTTTTGCTTGAAAGTAAGTACCTTGAATTCTGTAAGATAAATCCAGAATGAATAAAAATTGTTTTCACTATTTTCATAACCGTACTTAATATGAAGCAAATCTTTTCAAATTTAGTGCCCAGCTCCTAGCCAATACTCTACAAATTGAACCAATGTGTATAGATTTTCCTTAAAAAGGTATTTTGCAACTTAAAATTACTAGCATTAGTATATCTTTGGTTTCAATCTAATTATCTATCTC
This sequence comes from Imantodes cenchoa, assembly GCA_027560375.1. Lineage (NCBI taxonomy): Eukaryota > Metazoa > Chordata > Lepidosauria > Squamata > Dipsadidae > Imantodes > Imantodes cenchoa. The sequence goes on from JANHGD010001597.1 coordinate 101,363, forward strand.
TCTATTGAAAATTCAGCAAACTAGCTACTTATCAAATACTTTATGATCACGTGTGTACCCTCTCTATCCTCAGTACTATACTGATAGTTTAAAAAATGCAGACCACCTTAAAATTATTTTGAAATTAAAATATTTTTTCCCACCAGATGGCACTGTAAGCATTAAAAACCATTAATTTCCTAATGTTTTACAACACTATGAATTTAGTTCTTTTGGAAGTGTTAATATTTTTCTTATCTGTAAACGGCTTAGGGCTGTAAAGCACTGATGTGGTATTTAAGTCTAGGTGCTATTGCTATCGGTATTTTGCAAAAAAAAATTGTGAATATATATATATTATCTAAGAAACTATAATATGAATGAAAATACTGATATATTTTTGTATTAAAATACTAAATGTTATGTAAACATGAAATTAAGATTAAATCAGAATGTATTTACAAAGCGTATATAGGTCAGTTACATTCAAGATGGAAGAATTTGTACATATTTTGTAGTTGTTCATTTAGTTGTAATGTTGCAAATAAACTTTTGAAACCATTGTTCAATCAAACCATGTCTTGAAGAGTTTTGGAGGAAATAAGGATATCCCCCCCCCCCCGCATTGAGTGGCTTTATAAATTAACCCCCTAACTGAGTTCCTAAGGGATGTCTGAAATGCACTGAAAAGTTTATGAAATAATTTGCACGCAGCTGGACTCCTATGTTCTTCCTATGCTATTAATTAGTGCTTACTAGTTCTAGAATTGTATACACAATTCTAATTCTGTTGATAAAATTTAAACCACCATGAAGAAACGTGTAGATAATGAAAAAAAATATTGTAGCATTCTCACTTTTTAAGCTGTATACCTATTTCAAAACCTGCTGAACATGTCAGCAATTAAAAAACTTTTAAAAAATAGAAAAAAATAAGTGAGGTTTATAATCTAAACCACCAGATGGCTCACTAACTTCAGGAAAATAATCACTGTAATGAATTAATGTTTTAAAACATCCATATGAATTGTATTATCACAGTAATGTAGAATTTTGCCAATTTTGTATTGATAAGTTTCATGGGTTTACAAATCTGGATTGTCTTGAGAATATACTGTTTATTGAATGGTAATAGTTGTTTATTGCTGCATAAATGAAGTATTAATATGTTCCATGAAATCAGAAAGTAAAAGTAAATTACCAATATCTGTAAATAATGCTTGAAATTGATAGACAATATTATAGTCCAGTCCAAAGACTGATACAATGCAGAATAACTAATGTTATGGTTTTTACTATTTTGTCTAGGTTAGATTAGATAACGAAACATCTATAGATCATTACTAAGGCTCTGAGTGTCATCTGGAGTTTGCTGTTTTATCAGATTCATGATCCTGTAGGGCAGCGATTCTGTGGGTCACGACCCTTTTGGGGTCACAGGTTTGCCTAAGACCATTGGAAAACACATTTCCAATAGTCTTAGGAACTGAGACACGTTCCTCTATCCGTCTCCAGGCGGGTCCACCCACATGCAAATAGACTACTGCAAAAAAAAAAAAAAAATCTACCATGGGAATTTCTGAGCATGCGCAGAAGCTGAATTTCCAGCATTGCACATACATCTTGTTTTCAACTTTTTTTTTGCAATTTTTAAAAAAAATCGGCACTGTGCACAAAGCGCACACGCGCCCATGAGGCGTGGCCAGGCAATGCAGGAAGAAACGAACCGGCAGCGAGGTAAGTTAGACCCCACCCCTGAAATTCCTAATAATTTTATTATTTTATGGTTGGGGGTCACCACAACATGAGGAACTGTATTAAAGGGTCGCGGCATTAGGAAGGTTGAGAGCCACTGCTCTAGTGCCTTGTCTGGTCAAATGCATGGGCTGTGGCTCATACATGATTGCAGTCCCATAAAGATGATTATTCAGCTTCACCTCAAACATTTTGTTTCTTGTGACAAATAAGTGGAACATCTCTCCATTTCATATAAACAATTCATATAAAAGCCAATCAGTGATAAAATCCTACTTTGGCATTCATGACTCTGTATTGATGATGTGAAGTGCCTTGTAGCTTACCTTATCTTTATTTATTAAAGTTATAGGCTACCCGCAGTTGCCATTGAACTGTAAGATGGATGGCATATAAATTTAATAAATAAATGTAAGGTAAGCTACAAGGCACTTCACAGCTCAACCTAATGATAAGGCAGACTAATGATTAGCCTCGTCACATGAAGAGCATGTTGTCATACAGAAATAACCTAAACTCTTCCTGACTCGAGTTTGCCAATTTAATTTCAACATGAAGAAAGAGTATGGCGGATAATGATCAAATTTGGAGTCTTCTGTTACATATGTACAATAAGAACATATTTGTAACAATTTACAATTAATTGCATAGTTTTAGGTTGTTTAATTTATTACACTGTTTCTTATTAAATTAGTAGGCTGTTGGTCAGCTATCTGTTTCAGGGAAGTCACTGGTAGACCTGTCTGAAAGCTATGGCAGTTATGTACAGCTCAGGGTTGTGTTTAACCTAAACTAAAAGCTTTTGGAAGTTAGTGGGAAGAGGAAGTATTCAATTCTGGGTTTTTCATGGCATTTTCTCTACTAGAAAGAACTAAGTTGTCATGGAATGCAGTCTAACTCGTTTCTCGTGTCTTCCTTTCCTAGTACAATTTATCTGCAAATAATCTGACCATTGCAAATGAAACATTCCCTTTTCTCCTGGTCATAAAGCTGATTCTTGACTGAACTGCATCTTCAGAGTTTTCAGATTTATTTGTTTGCTTGTGTAGTTTATATGGCTTCCCATTTCACTTTCATGATTCTAGGCAGCTTAGTTAAAAGTTAAAAACAAAAACAATACAAAAAAAAACAAAAAACGAGAAATCATTAAAACATTAAAAGCAATACAAACTATTAAAATATAATTAACACCATCAATTCCCCTAGCAATGCAAACACTTTTTAAAAATCTTGCGAGCAATATATCAAAATATCTTCCACAGCCTGAAACTTTCCTTGAGCTATATCTGAAAGCTTTTTGCTTTCCCTCCGCCTCTAATGCAATCGTTCTCAACTTTTTCTTCACCATGGACCCCCTTTAAATACCTTTGGTGGCCATGGACCCCCAAGACAACTCAAGATTTAAGTCATAACCTTTCTTCAAGCCTTTGCAGACATCCTGTGATGACATTGTGGCCCCTCCAGGGTCTGCAGACAAGGGGGTTGAGAACCACTGCTCTAATCTTTATTTAGCCGATCAGGAGCCTCAGCCTTTGATTTATGGAACTTCTTCACATCATGGTTAATTCTGTTGGGATGTTTGAAGCAGTATCCCTCTGTGAGAACATTTATAAGAATGGCAATCTAACCTGACCAAGGATTAGTCAGGCACATTTTATAATGGAAACAGGAAGGTGCTTATTTAAGGACATTATTTATTTAGGGATTAGGTCAGCGCCTAGCTAATTACATCCTAGCAGATCAGAAGCAAAAAAGGAAGTGTTCTTGGAAGAAAGGCAGAAGGAACAATCCTTCCTTAGATAAACTAAATGAGTATAGGAACAATAATAGACGAGATATATATTCTTAATACCTTTGCCATAGTGTCCTTAGAGCAATAAATCATGAAGTACTGAAGAGTGAATGCAATTGAATTTAGACCGCCAAAATGTCAGAGGTCACCTATCCTTCTGAAATTGCAGTCTGATTACTTAACAATTCTGCTTCTGCCATTGTGGGCCATTTATTAACAGTAATAACATCATTAACTGCCTATTTTCTAAGATTACTTGCCACCATGCCTATTATCTAATAATTCTCTAATGTAGAATATTACCTAGATTTGTAATGGCAAATCATGAATAGTAAATGAGAAATTGCAATTCCTGATTCAAGCCAGTAGAAAAATTTAGAAGAACAAGTACTGAGAGCAAGTACTTCCCTCACAATTCTTTTTAAAAGAGAATAAAAGTAGACCTTGGTTAGAGATTGCCTCATTTAGTGACCATCCAGAATTATAATGGTGATGAAAAGGTAACTTTGTTGCTAATCCCTGCATTTATGACTTTCAATGTCTGTAAAACAAGATTGTAAGCACAGTGAAAGCTTCACTTAGTGACTGCTTCTCTTAAAGACCAAGTTGCTGGTCTAAATTATAGTCAGATAAATGAGGAATACTAGTACTAGATCTTGATGATGCTTCTGAAGTTTCTTACTTAGTATACATTTCTAATTAATTATTGGGAGTTTTTTATTCAGTAGAATAGTTGTTACAGCATTATGGAAGCATAGCAAGCTTAGAAAATCATTGAAAAAATCATTCTCTTTGGGCATTTCCCATCAGCAGTTCCTTCTGCTGAATAGTATATTGGACACTGAATATTATGTTGAATAAATAGCAAATTAAAATACCAAAATAAGTTTAAGAGATTGTTTATTCTTTCAGGCTTTTATTCTATGTAGTAAATCATTCAATCAGCACCCCATTTGAAGTATTAAGTCTAAATAAAATTTCAACTGAGAAAGGGGACTTTAGTATTACTTAAATATTAATCCTCAAACAAATGGTATAGCTAAGAATATGATACAAAGCAGTGGGTGGGGGAACACCGAATTGGAATTATTTTTGTTTTACAGGATCCGAATCCCTATTGATGAGTTTGAGTCAATATAAAATAGAAAGACAGCTGCATTGGACCACCAAAATTGTTCAAAGCAGTTGTTGTAAATGTACATTAACACTCTTAAAATAATGTTGCATGGTTCTGTCCTTAAGTTATATAATTTTATTTTTATGATTATTTGATATCTGGGAGACTATTTGGTCTAAGGTGTAACTGATTTAAAGGAAAGTAAATTTGAATGTATTGGACTTCAAAAAGCTGACTTTAATAAGTTCAGAGGGATGAGTTGTTGTTTTTAAAGGAAATACTAAATGTATATATATTTGCTTATAGCAATAGCAATAGCAGACTTATATACCACTTCACAGAGCTTTACAGCCCTCTCTAAGCGGTTTACAGAATCAGCATATTCCCCCCAACAATCTGGGTCCTCATTTTGCCCACCTCGGAAGGATGAAAGGCTGAGTCAACCTGGAGCCTGGTGAGATTTGATCTGCTGAGCTGCTGAACTAGCAGTCAGTTTCAGTGGTCTGCAGTACTGCACTCTATCCACTGAGCCACCTTTAGGTGGCTTACAAAATCCAGAAACAGTAAAAATAACCAGAACATACCAGGCAGGCAGAAACAATTGAAGATAGGTAGTTCGGCATATAACCAGGCCTATGCCATGAACAACTTTATAGTTGATGGCTAGCACCTTGAATTTTACCTTGGAAGACAGCTGGTGAACATTGCATTTAGCACAGTAACTGCATATTGGCATAATGAAAAGTGTGTTACTGCCTGCCCTGCTGCATTTTGAACCAGATGTAGGTTCCTGATAATCTTCAAGGGTAGCCCTATTTGGAACACATTGTAACAGTCCGAGCGTGTGGTGATCAGGGCACGAATAATCATCTGAAGGGCTTCCTGGTCAAGACAAGAGCGCAACTAGTGCATAAGATGAGCTGGTGCAAAAAAACTTTCCTGGCTACAGCTGCCACCTGCTCTTTGAGCAGTAGCTGGAAATCTAGGAGGCTCCTCAATTTGCATAACATGGGGAAATGCTATCCCCAGTGTCCCCAGTTAAGGCTGGCTCAAACAGTTACAACAATTTAATTTTGTCAGGATTGACCTGAAGTCTGTTCTGCTTCATCTAGACCTGACAGCATGTGGTTGAGATATAATACAGTGTGCTGGTAATACTATACCCCGGACCAATGGATATTCTCAACAATTTTCACGTAGATGTTAAACAGAAAAAGGGAGAGTATCGAACCTTAAGCACTCCTGAAATGAGGAACCTCCTTCTTCATTAACATTAACTGAGTGGGACCAACAACTGATTAAGGAGGCAAACTGCAATAGCACAGTGCCTCCCACTCCCAACTTCCACAGTTCATCCACAAGGATGGATGTATCACTCCGTCCCGATTCTGACAAAGATGGAGCATGATAAGTGATGTTTCTGTACTATGCCCCAGTATGAAATCCAATTGAAACAAACCAGATAATCCATATTCTCCAAGATTCTCTATAGCTAGTACACATCAGCTTTTTTCATACTCTTCTCCGCCCCCCCCCCCAAAGGAATATTGGAGACTGGACAATGATGACCTCCTGCTATTTATTTATTCATTCATTCATTTAGGGCATGGCATCTAGAAAGATCATGCAATCACTGATATATAAATTCAGTCTGAATAAAGCATCAATAAGTGTGTGTGTGTGTAATTTCCTCCTGTAATGGAATGCGTGGATGAGGAAGATGAGGGACAGAAATGCTGCCTAGGAAAAATCAGATAAGAAAAGTGGAGTCCCCAAAGACATAATAACAGTCAGAGGAAGAACCCGCCCCAATTGATCAGAGGGTTAAAAGTGGCAGCAGGAAGTTCGAACCTTCAGATTTGCAAGATCCTGTTAATGTTGCCTTATGATAAAGTAGAATTAATCTACTTTATCGTCATCTACTCGTGTTTCCTGTCTAGTTTATCCCAGGAGGGCTGACACCTCCTGAGGTAGGATATACCATGCCTCATTCAAGGCCCAGCAGATTATCATGGGATTATCATAGGATAATCATGAATAACAAAGGCAGCTGCATTTCTTTTTGAAAGAAAACAAATAAAATACCCATGTCACCAAAGACAGGGAGGTGGGATGGTGATGATTTCCTAAGACCTCCTTAGAAGAGACTAGATGCCATGATCTACAGATGAATGGCAATGAGACTTGAAGTTAGGTTCAATGGACAAATTGCCATCGCTCCTGGTATGTTGAAAAACTTGCCTAGCAGTATTACTACTTAAGTTAGTTCAGGGCTGGTGGCAGATATTCAATTTCCATGCTTTGGAGGCATGGGTACTGAAAACTTAAGTGGCATTCAAAATGTAATGGCTCAGGTTTTCATGATACAGGTGACCCATACATGGGAATTAATTTTTACTTTCGAGGAGCTGATTCATGATCTGAAAGTGGAGATATTTCTGTTAGTCCCTTGTTGTGGTTAGATCACATTTGATCATTCTGAAGCTTGTCAACACTGTTAATCTTTGCAGTTTTGCAGAGATTAAACTGATTAGGGAGATGCCTTAAATTTGCTAACCAGTTTCCAGAAAATGTTTGAGGAGTTCCCCAATAATCTGGCAGACAGTTCAATTGAGTTTTGCAATATATATTGCCAAGGACACTATTCATGCACATATGTCTTATTTCAGGTAATACCTATATGTTTGATGAAATGGATGATCAACATGAAGTATTTTTATTTATTTATTTATTTATTTGTAAATTTATATACCGCCCTTCTCCTTGCGGACTCAGGGCGGTTTACAGGCGATAAAAGTCATAAAAGAGCAACAATAATAGAAAGTTTAAAATTAATTAAATATAAAAGTACAGGAAGTTACAATATTTTAATGAAATTGTTGGTTTTTAAAATATCACATGATCCTTTAATGTTTTGGTTTTGTCTTTCTGCAGTCTTTCACAATTAGGCACCATGAAGAGATTTACTTCTGATTAAAAATACACTGTTAATTGTATTGTTAAAGTAAGAGGAAGATAATTTATCTTTTCTTTTATGTACACTGAGAGCATGTGCACCAAGACAAATTCCTTGTGTGTCCAACCACACTTGGCCAGTAAAATTCTATTCTATTCTATTCTATTCTATTCTATTCTATTCTATTCTATTCTATTCTATTCT
>JANHGD010001597.1:109265-119598 GCA_027560375.1 Imantodes cenchoa
TCGAGCAAACCAGCTTCTACCTTAGATAATATCACCACCTCATCATCACATCCACTATCCAAAGCAGCCACAGATCTCCGGCCTCTATATCCAGATGCAGTTCTATTAAAATGCACTGGTGATACAGGCCATTGTATGTCAATGATTTTCGAATCATGTATCACTAAATGTGGCTCCTCTGGCTTCTTGGATGCTTCTTCATCAAGAGGTGGAATTTCCTGTGTTTTACCTATCCCATCAGTTTCAGTATTAATCGGTACACGGTTACTATGGTATAATGTAGCATTCATCATCTCATAATAGAATTGGGTTTCTTGGTTAATATTCTTAAAATGTGATACACCCATAAATGTAGTAAGACGTCCTATTGTACATGGACCTCCTACTGCGTGCGCAGGAATAAAAGCATAAGCGTGTAAGCCACAAAACATGAACCATCCCTTTGGTAAATACAATACCTGTCCTGATGCCTCTATCTCTTCTACCTCAGTACAGGCGAAGACACGTTCAGTAGGCACAGGTATATATATTACCCTCTCCTGTTTCTTTTCAGGTTGTTTATAAACAACACAGTCATATGCTGATAGTATGTGTTTCACCTCTATGATTAATTTCTTTTGATTGGTCCATTTCGTAGGTTTCACAGGATGTCCAAACAAAGTAATCACCTTTGATAAATTGTAATTATTAGGCTTAACAATTATTTTGGCCTCCTCAAATAGAAACTTCCCAGGAACTGGAACTCCTACAAAACAGGTAGACATTATATCTGAAACAGTTGTTTCTCCTTTCACACAGAAAGACGAACTATTTAGAGCCACCTTCATCAAATCAAGAAAAATATTTCCTTCCTTCTTATCAGGTTCATCCTTAACTTCCCTGATGTACCGTGTTGGGGCTCTAATGTATCCAATTGCACATCTGCCTTTCCAGGCATACGGTATACCGGGTAAGGCCATGTTACCGCAGAGAAACACAAGCTTTGATGGGGCTTTAATTTCCCTATTAGGCATCATTATCCCTTCTTCCAACATCCGGAATTTCTTAAAAGATGGTGTATAATTCCCATATTTTTCATGGCACTGGTTATATATACTTTCCATTCTATTGGACAACTCCCTTAGTTCGAACGTCACATCATAAGTACGGTTGCACTTAGGATATTTACCGAGTGGTATACCTACTTCCACAGTAGATCGGAAACAAATTCCAGCTTCTAAATTGGTTTCCACCAAAACCAATGATGATGTCATCTGAGTAAACCTCTGCTCAAGTCCAGAATGGAAACACAACTGTCCCCAGGTCACTGGGTAACTTGGTAACACAGTATACGTTCCCAAACCTACTTGAAAATAATTCGAGGTCCCCCACAGAACGAACATCAACATTATGACAGTGTTCATGTTGTTCCTGTAGTCTGTGAACTGCCCCCCCCCCCATATGTATTATTTTCCAGATCAGTTGAAATTTGGAGGTTCTATTACAGAGATTTGCTTAATAGAAGGAAGAGGGCACAACAAGCTTAAGGCTGGAGTAATGAGAAACTGATCAAAATTGAAATTTACTCAACTCAAAGTCTTGCCCAAGTCTGAGTACAGAACCCAGATAATCAGTCCAGCAGTTTTTGCAGGAAACATGTCCTTCTACTACTGAACTGTGATTACTCTTGCATTTTAGCCTTGCCTTTTTCCTCTGTGGAATCATCCCATTCATCAGTCATGCCTTTGAATGTGCTAAAGCATTCTGATTACTGTTATGAGTTGTGTCAAATAGTGCTCAATAATTCTAACAACAACAACAACAAGTTCAGAGCCACTTTCATACCCTCAGGCATTGTTTCAGTCTTTCCCTATTGGCAATTGTTAATATGAAGAAGCATTATGTATCACATCGACTACCCCAGATATTGGAAATCCTATGAAACTCTATGATTGTTATATATTCCCAAATTTCGTTTCACAGACATAATCATAGAATACCAAAATCTGGGATTTACTGAATTCCTCAACTATGTGCTTTTTAATTTAATATAGTTGAATGCCACATTTATAGCAGCAGATTTTTTTCTGTCTGCAAAGAATGGAAGAAACCATCTTTATGGGAAGACTGAGCAAATATTCATTCTGACTGGATAGTCAAAATAATACCCATACTTAACCCTTTAAATATGAGGAATTCAAATAATTCAATTCTTTATTTTTAAGTTCGATGCTTTACAAATGCAAACGTTAGCACAGTAATCTTGCCTTGTTATAGAAAGTTAATTAGAATGCTGCAGATAGTGCAGTCTATATAATTTTTAACCGCTTTATAATGCCTTTATAAGACCATATTTGAAATATTGCATTCAGTTTTGATCACCACGATATAAAAAACTCTAGAAAAAGTGCGAAGAAAAGCAACAGAGATGATGAGGGGACTGAAAGCTAAAACATACAAAGAACAGTTGCATGAACTGGATATGTCTACTTTAATGAAAAGAAGGACTAGGGGGTGATATGATAGCAGTGTTCTAATATCCAAGGGGCTATCTGAGAGAAGAGCAAGTCAACCTATTCTTCCAGGAGAGATCCAATCTAGAACTTAGGAGAAATGATCTGACTGTTAGAATATTTAATCAGTGGAATGATTTGCCTTCAGAAGTTGTGGATTCACCAGTACTGGAGGTTTTTAAGAAGAGATTGGAGAACCATTTTCTGAAATGATATAAAGCTTCATGCTTGAGCAAGGGATTGTAGTAGAATACTTCCAAGGTTCTTTCCAATTCTGTTATTCTCTTATATATTTTATACTTAGGGTGGTTTTATGTAATCCATGATACAATTATGAGTCACAGACAACAGAACAGAAGTTAGAGCATATATCAATAAAGATCAGGAATCAAAAGAGTATCATGATCAGCATATAAAAAGGCTGACATATCAAACAAAAAATCTGGGAATATTTAAGAATAATTCTGTATTAAAAGAATAACTTAACATAATGATGATCTGGATACTTAATACAACACCACAAAGAAGGGGTGAAACTATAACACAGCAGTGTCCCTAACTCAACGAGCCTCTCCAAAAGTTTCTTTCATTTATTTAATTAAATCCTGACCATTTTCAAATTATGAAAACTAAGCTCATAGCAATAGCAATAGCACTTAGACTTATATACCACTTCACAGAGCTTTACAGCCCTCTCTAAGCGGTTTACAGAATCAGTTTATTGCCCCCAACAATCTGGGTCCTCATTTTACCCATCTCAGAAGTATGGAAGGCTGAGTCAACCTTCAGCCGGTGAGATTTGAACTGCTGAACTGCAGCTAACAGTCAGCTGATGTAGCCTGCAGTACTGCACTCTAACCACTGCACCACCTTGGCTCTTATAATATAGTATTTGATAAAGCACCCAGTGATATTCCAGTTAACAAATTATATGTGTGTTGAATTCATGGTAATTCGATAGACATCTAGCTTGAAAATAGTACTTAAAGAGTGCTTTTCACATTGCACTGCTGTGAAATACTGAGAGCCACACATTCCTGCCTGGGTCCTGTACTCTTTAGAATTTTTATTAATAACTTGAATGGAGACGTGGAGAATATGAAATTTGCAGCTGACATGCAATTAGGACACCTAGCAGAATGTAAATGAAATTCAAAGCAATTTATAAGGTAAACAAAATACTTGAAAAATATGAAGTTTAAAATAACACTACAAAGTTCTGTAAAAAATTACACAAAAAACATTTCTGTTGAGGGATACTTAGCAATATATGTGAAAAAAACTTGGTTGATTGCAACTGAATATGTCAATAGCATCACATGGCTGCAAAAGAGGCAAAAGTAATTTTAGGCTGTATCAACAGTAATAGTTTCCAAACCGTAAGAAGTAAATCTTTCCCTTTATTTTGTTTTGGTCAGACCCAAACCCAGTTTGAATACTGTGTCTAATTCTCACTACCACGTTTGAAGAAGAATTCAGAGAAACTGAAATTGGTTCATGCAAAAGGGGACTATAATGTGAATCTCTTGAAGAGAAATTGAAGGATATGGACATGTTTACTTTGAGAAGTGAAGATGTGGAATATAATAGCTTAAACAATTCACACAGGAAAAAATGTCCCTTTTGTTACAGAGCGCAGAACACAAAATAATGGATTTCCTTTAAAAGAAACAGATACCAGCTCAATGTTAGAAAACAAAAACATCCTAACAATAAGAACATTTTGATAATAGAATCAGATACCAGAAATTGTGAGCTCCCCTTCATTTGGTGTGTTCAGGTAGAAAGAGCTTACTTATTTGTCAGAGATCTTTTTATTCAGATAAAGAATATAGTGTTCCCTGTGTGTTACCTGAAACTGAGCTAAGAAGAATGTGACATTGGCTGACAAAATAGCAGCGGCCTAAATTAGAAGTGAACTCCATAATAATTGATAATGTTTGGGATAAAACATTTTTCAAGAATTAAGTTCAGTTTGTTGTCCTTTGTCTAGAAAGAATTTTAGAATGCAAACTTGTAATACATTCTAATGCACACATTAAAAAAAAATTAAGGTGAATTTTATATTTGAAGATAGATGTCCAGAAACAAAATATATTTGAATTGGTAAAAAGGTTGGGTGTGGGATATTGATAGCTTTCTATATTAAGAATATGTACCTATAATAAAATACAGGAGGCTTCTAGAACACATCAATATTACTATACTACATTTTTTTTCCTCCTGCTTCCTTTCATTTTCTCCATTTCTATCACATTTACCTAGAAGGAATATAACTATGAATTTAAGATGATCTGTATATTAAAAAACACCCCAAAAAACCAATAGACAGAAGAAAGAATGAATGTGTCTTCCTCTTTTATCTTATTCATGATGAGTGAAGGTCAGCTGAGGTGGTCTGAGCTGGGATTTGCCTGAGGAAACAAAAATAGTCCAAAACAGCCCCAGAAATGTGGCACACGACAAAACACGCCTTTGCCAAAAGTTCCTGTTCTGGGCTGGGCAAATAAACAAATAAAAGCTGAAAGCAGACCCAGAAACATAATGTGCCAAAAAGACTGTTTCTCTTTGTTTCTCTTGGCTTTTTATTTTTTTGAATATGAAGTCTCCTCCCACCAAGGAACATTTTGCAAAGGGGCTGCTTTTGGCTGCTTCTCCTCCTTGTAGAGCACAAAGCCCTGCCCCACTCCACTCAGGAGATTTTGACAAAGGCTTTTGGTACTGAAAGTGGAGCTTTTGACAAAGGTACTTTGGTACTGAAAGTGACAGAAAACAGGTAATCTATGGGAATTACATAAACCTATGATCAAGATTGTGATTGGAATTGCCAGTGCAAAATTAGTTAAGACTGACATAGGCCATATACAGTGATACCTCGGTATTCATTGTTAATTAGTTCCGGGAGATGCGATGAGTATCAAAAATGATGAGCACCAAACAGATTTGTCCCATAAGGCATAGTGTAGTGAGTCACAAGGCAGCCAACACTGACATGTTCTAGTGTGTGAGCTAAGTATCACAAACGATGAGTACCGAGACAAATTTTTCATGTCAAAATGTGCTGAGTACCAAATTTGAATTTCAAAATAGTACCACTGTATATATTAGACATCATTATTTTAGAGAACTATTAGCCATTAGTGTTTAATATTGCAAAACAAATACCATTTAATAGACACTGCACAATTTACTATTAATGTTAATAATAAAAGTTGGTATGTGCTACTTTCTGGCTTTTAATCAATACAGTTTTGCTTTAGAATATCTGCAGCAGCTATTCCTACAGAATATTCTCAGGCTTGGCTTTATGTTTATTAAATGAAATTTGCTTCAATTTCCATGTTACATTAATTTGGAGATATTCTGCAAGTCAAACTAGCTATTTAATTTGTAGTAATTACCACAAGTTACTCTGCTGTTACCATCTTTAGCCTTTTTCAATTTGTTACTTCAATGAGTCACTCTGACTGCTGGAATGTAGACGTAAGTAAAGGCTCACTTTGATATACCCTCCACCTCAAAAATATGATTTACAACTGGTGACCATAAGTAGCTCTGAAGTCTCTGTATATAGAAAAAAGTTGGCATTGCTTGTATGACATGAATTGAAAATTTTGTTTTGAAATATAGTTCGCTTCTACTGATTCAGTTGTTTTAGCTGTTTCACAGAATATACATCAGTACAGCAACAGTGATGTTTCTATGTTTAATGGAGATATCATATCCCTATCCAGCAGTAATATATAGTACTAGCAAGAGCATGATCTCTTCATAGATAAACAAAGATGGATGGGGAAAGAATTGAGGTTATCAAGCCTGAGATAAAATGTTTCAAATCACAAATTCAAGTTAGTTATCACTCTTTTAAAATTTTTGAATTTACATTAGTCACGTCTTGCTGACTTCAGTCAACAACCTTATAAGTTATATAATATTGTAATGCAGTTGGCAAAGGGACTGTAGTATTTACACATTGTCTTTGACATCTGTATTAGTGATGCCAAACAAGCAAGATTTCATGATATTTTGGTAATTTATTACTTTTTAAATATTTTTTTAAAAAGTGACATACACTGGGAAGCAGCTGTTGTACCCTTATAAATCAGTCTGGATCATAAACAGTTTATTTTTTTGGTAGCATATCTGTTGATTTTAAAATTAACTGTATAGACCACTTTTTCTATGGAGAACTGTGACTGGGATTATAGGTGCATTTAAACTCTACTGAATTCACTGAATAATAAACTGTTTTATTTAGTCCTACTGACTATTGTATTATCTTGGAACTAAAAGAAGAGGTTATTGTACAAATATAAAAATGAACAGGGAATTGCAAACTGGTAAAACTGGTAAAATTATGTCCATTTTGGATTACCTTTTTGATCTTGAATTTAAAGAGTGACACTGCCCTAATGACATACACATATATCTAGTGCAGATATTTTTTTTAGAAACCTTTTAGAAAACTACTTTGCCTTCTTGAACTTGAAACTTCCTGCTGTGTTCAACTGTGACCCAGTTCTCATAATACATAGCCAAACTTTGCTTTTTGTTATGCAGGAAATCAATTTTATGCAGTTATTAATATAAAGTATTGCATCCCAGACATGTATCTGGGAAATCATTTGTATTAAGAATTCTCTGATTGCAAAGCAATTCTGAATAAAGCTGAAACTTTCATTTTTGACATTCCTAGCGGGAAAAGAGAAGTTTAGGCCCCTTTATCTAAATCAGGGCTGGCCATGCCCATGGCCGGTTTAGCGAAAGGGAAAAAAGTCCTGATACGTCATGAGACATGACAATGTGAGTTTGACACCACTGATCTAAACAAACCACCTGAGAACTTCTTCACCTATACAATTGTTTAGAATGCATAGGTGACATAAGTAGGCTTTTTCAAGGGTTATTTTTTCCCTATTATACATAACTGTGTTGAAAACTATGTGTTTCCACACTGAAGCTTAAGGAAGTAAAAGCCACTGAAAAAATGTGATAATTTGTTACCTATGTGTATGAATTCAGTATGTTTATATATGTGATACAGCCACACTTCCATACACCCAAGTATCTTTATTCATACTGCTTAACATACACACACTTGCATGTACCATATTCACTTATACATGTTCTATTTAAAAATAAAAAAGCCAATATAAAAGCAACTAGTGCTGTGTGTGGTAAATTCATATAGCATTTTTGATTCAAATATAAGACATAAATAAAAAAAGAGAAGAGGAAAAAATAGTCCAAATAATGATAGAAAAACAATTTAAATATAGAATTTTTACAATTGGCATTTCATGTTAAATAATATAAATAAATTCATTACATCCATTCACATACCAATTTGTAAAAAAGCACAATAAATTATTTTTTTCAGTGCTATGTTTCTTTTTTTCTTTTTGTATGTTTTCATTTGTACATCTGTTTTATCAGTTGGCAGCATACTTTCATTGATTTCCTTTTTTATTACATCAACTACTTAAAGGGAAAATTGCTACATATTCAATTAATATGGGTAGGTGTTGTTGACCACCTACATGCCACTATTTTCCATGTGTTCCAATGATTTGGGTTTTAGCACTTACATTTAGGTACTGTAAATACATACTTTAATTTATGGCTTAGGTGATTGTTCAGGAACACAGAGAAGGGTCTTATCAATGATCAAAATCTGGTCATGAACTGAGACTTTAGCATTCAATTTAATCCAATTTAGCTGATGAGATTTTCAGAAAAACAGAGAATCTAGTAGTAACTAGATCTGAGTCCTTGAAAGTAGCCTGCTTCCAAATTAGTCTCTAGAACTATAAGATAATACAATTTGCACCAGCTTCACATTTACAAACAGACAAAGTAGTGTGCAGGATGTGAAGATAACAAAAACAGAAGTATAGGAAAGTGCAGGCCCATGGGAAAAAGCTGAAATATACATATCACTTTAATTTTTCAACTTTCTGCTTGCCAAAATTTACAACCACTCTAACATGTTAATACAATTCTAATCATGATATAGTAAAGAACTGAAACCCAATTTTTCTCATGCTTTTATTTAAAACTATCTATCTTACTTACACATGCTACGTAACTTTGACTGCTATCTGAGTGCATCCTATCAACTTCAAAGATTCTTCCATTGATTATTCTTTCCTGCATGACAATGTGATGATTGTTGTTAGGTTAAAACCTCAAGCACAGGAGAAAATCACTTCACTGTTACAACTCCATGTAGGTATCTATGTATGTATGCATGTATGTATATACAGTGTATGTGTTTGTGTGCATGTGCGTATATAATGCCAAAATCTAGTGACAAGGAATTTCAGGAAATGCTGAAATAAGAATAGAATCTGGACATAGTATGAAATTTATTCTTGATTATTCAAAGAATAAATTTTGAAACTTGGAGCTGAATTGAGATATTTGTTTTTGTTTCTATTTTGTAGTCGTGCCTTTTCTCTTATACATATAATAATAGAAACTGGCTGAATTCTGAGGAAGTTAAAGAAAAGACTGCATATTTTCTCAACACAAAAGTGCATTTTCACTTGCAAACCTGCATATGGTATGGTTGAATATTTCCCTTAAGCCAAAACAGATAAAACTATTGTTTTATAGCACAATCCAAAAAAGAATGCTCTATGAAATTTTGTGCCTTTGTGGAACTGTGATTCAGAAACCTATGCAATTATGTATGCAGTTACTCATCTAAATGTACATAATGTAATGTTCATATACATTGCATTGCTTTTGATGGGAATATTCTAAAATACCTGCCTTGATATACGCATTAACTAATCGTATAGAATTGTATTTCTTTAAAATTAGAGATATTTTCTAGAAACCAATGTAGGTTGCTCCTATGGTGCACTGAGGAATTGTAATCTTATATCATTTGATGGCCTGAAGATATGAAACTGCAACTGTTTTACATCATGGATAATTGCCTCTAATTCAGTCAGTTTATTTATTTTTAAATTGTGATAACTCCATTACTAATCTAAAATGTCTGTGTTGAATCAGGAAATCTCAAAGCTGTAGGCTTCACTCATGTAAACAGGGCTTTTATAACAAGGTAGATTAAAACAAATAGTCAGATTTTTTCCCCCTAAAAATAATTGCCTCTGAAAACGAATTCTTAAAATGATGCATTCCATCCACAGCAATATTAAAAGCTGGTGACAGAAGCAAGTATTTAAGTGCAAAGGGTTTTAGATTGTAATGTTCATAAAAATTCAATATTTAATATATATGTGTAGCTCCAATGAAATTTGTAATGAAATTCCATTGGAAATTAAAGCAGCTTGATTTGTCTGTACTCAAAATATAGTGGAAGGCACTGGTAACAAAGATACCATCTCTGTTTTCTATATTTTAATATTTCAGCCAAATACTATATATTAAATGTCAATTAATTTCTCTTGATTCAGATGAGGTATTTATATTACTTTTCTAAACTGGAAATTCATTTCCCTATAGTTGGTAAAAAATAGAGTTTTCTTTCTGAAAATAATCTTATGAGAATAAGTTTACAGCTCCCAAAACTAAATATGGCTTTATTTTCTTTTGATCTTTCCAGTGCAATCCTATAGATCAGTGGTCCCCAACCTTTTTTGGTTCGTGGACCGGTGGGGTGGGTTCCGTGCACCACACGTTCCCGCGGGTGCGTCCCCACACGAGGTTTTGCTTTCTGTGCATGTGCAGAAGCAAAATCTCACGAGGGATCTCTCCCCTGCGTGAGATTTTGGTTCTTTTTGCTTCTGTGCATGCGCGGAAGCAAAAAAAAGCCAAAATCTCGCATGGGCGAGCGTCCCCTTGCGAGATTTTGGGTTTTTTAAATG
>JANHGD010001600.1:9311-23268 GCA_027560375.1 Imantodes cenchoa
TATTCTATTCTATTCTATTCTATTCTATTCTATTCTATTCTATTCTATTCTATTCTATTCTATTCTATTCTATCTGACTAAAAAGAGACTTCATGTATAAAGGCTATTTATCAATAAAATTACCTGAAATAGGAAGGTTTGCCTCTACACATATCAATGATGGTAATTTTTTCAGATTCCTGAAACTTGTATAAGAGACATTGGTGTACCAACAGAATTCCAGATAAGCCCTGGATTTCCTGCATGCTGTAAGGTCCCTCTGTATGGCAAGTTCTAAAGAATCTTCTCCTAGATTGCTCAACCAGCTGAGAGAAACTCAGGAAAAGGAAAAGCTTAATTCACTCCAGTGGGGTATTTCAATTATTTCCAGTCGGTTTGTGGTCAAAAGTGTCCAGTGGTGGGAAAGAGTTTCACAGAAGAGGGCAACAAGAAAGGACTCATAAACCTTGTCCAGGGAGTGCTGTGAGAGAAGGCTAAGAAAAGTCTTCTGCAGGATCTAATCCTTTTCATTTGTAAAAACCTTCTGGGTTGGGAGATTTCTAAATTGGGCGTTGTCAGTGAAACCATGTTGTAGAGCAGGGTTGTCAAACTCCCGGCCCGCGGGCAGGAAGCATCACGTGCTGGCCATGCCCACACCCAGTTTAGCGAAGGGGGGAAAAGTCCCACTATGTCATGCGATGCCACCGTGACAACATGAGTTTGACACCCCTGTTGTAAAGAATATGGAGCCAGCTTGAAGAAAGAATACAACCTGATAACATGACTTTAACCCTTTAGCTTGTCTTAAATTTTAAAGTATGTTTTAAATTATGAATGTATTAACTGCAATCTGGAAATTCATTAAAATTTGCTCTTCCTATTAAATGTTTAAATGACTATGAAAACAAAATGAATAATTTCTTTAAAATGAAATAGATTCTCCAACTGTCAATGTCTATCTATGACAAAGTAATAAACAATACTAATAACAGGCCAAGGGACAAGAAGAACTCATTTTTACAAGGCAGGATTAAGAAGTTCACATAGAGCTCAACTGGATTGGCTTTCCAACTGTAAAGTTTATGATCAGATGTGAAATAAGGGTTGCTATGATCTTATGGGGAAACAAATCTGTGCTTTTCACATTTGCTAAACAACATTTGCATAGCCTTTCATTTTAATAATCATCTAGCCATATGGACACCATAGTCAGCTGATAGTGTGGGATTGCCCCCAGCAGATCTTGTTATTCATTTGATTGTCTGCAGCATGACTATCTAGTTTATCACACATCACCAGCAGAAGCCTGGAGGGATTGCTACCTTAAAGAAATCTCCCACCTCACCCATGTTGGTGTGCAACTGCATATTTTTACTTCTTTAGCCATTGGGTATGTGAGAAAGTGCTCAGCTCCAATCAATGAGGATTAAGGAAGGAGCCACTCTGAATAATAGAAGTTTAAATTTGTGCTAGATGGGCTAAAGTGTATCACGACAAGAAGTAAACAGAGACTAAAGCAGATATTTAAGATGTCAATCAAAACCTACAGCATGACATAAATCTACAAGAACCAAAGCTAATTGAGCAAACTGTTAAAAATATTAAAACCAAATACCAACAAATTCAATCCTCCTTTCTCCTCTCAATCCCTTTCTTATTTTTGTTTTGCAGCTTCTTTCGGCCGTATACTAGCTAGTTAGCTCATTTACATTGTAATGAATTTTAGAGACTTAAAGCTTCTCATTTTTGTTGGATCATTATCATACATTATGCATGTTAAGCCAAAGAAAAAAAGCCAGGCTTCTATTTAATGCTTTAGATAGGGGGAAGGAGGCGAATGAACAGTAATCAGAGGGCAATGCTACAGTGCCATAGCCCTGGAAAGAATAAAGACATCGTGAAATCAAAAATTTGCTCAAAGCTCCTGAAATAGGTCTTACATTATTAGAACTCACTACAGTGATTTGCTGATTGTAACTCTTTTTTTTTCTGGTGTGGGGTGGGATAGGGGAGCTTTCAAAAAAGCCTAACATAAATGAGTTGAATAATGCCTTACTTTTTGGTTGGTTTGTTGCACATTCAAAATAGTTTGAACTTAATCATATTGGCTGAGTGAATGGAAATCAATGGTGCTATACTGGGCTGCTCAGAGGAAAGTCACCTTGAGTTGAAAGGGGAGTTTTACCTAGGAAGGACATTTGAAAGGAGATATTTCTTGGAATGCCTCAGCATCACTTGGCTGCTTTTTACTCACCCAAAAATTGTTCAACAATTCCCTCCCTTAATACTTACTTACTTACTTACTTACTTACTTACTTACTTACTTACTTACTTCATTTATTCATTCATTCATTCACTTATTGGTATAACCAGCTAATTTTGAGTGGCATGTAAATCCCATACCCCATATCTAGGATAAAAATAATAATCAACAGAATAATAGAGTTGGAAGGGACCTTGGATATCTTCTAGTCCTATCCCTGGCTAAGCAGGAGCTCCTATACCATTTCAGACAAATGACTGTCCAATCTCTTCTTAAAAGCAAACAGTGTTGGTGCATCCACAACTTTGGGAGCAAGCTGTTCTACTGGTTAATTGTTCTCATTGTCAGGAAATTACTCCTTAATCCTATGTTGAAACCCCATTTGATAAATTTCCATGCATTACTTCTTGTCCTGACCTCAGGTGCTTTGGAGAATAGGTTGATCCCCTCTTCTCTGTGACAACCCCTCAAATATTGAAGGACTGCTGTCATGTCACCCTTAGTTCTTCCCTTCATTAGCCTAGACTGGGGGTTCCCAAACTTGGCAATGTTAAGTGAGGGCTTCAACTTCCAGAATTCCCAAACTTCTTAAAGTTGCCAAGAATGGAAATTCCTGCAGTAGGCACCCAATCCTGTAAGCATTCATCATATGTTCTAGCCTCCAGCCCCCTAATCATCGTTGTTGATTCTCAACATCTTTTTTATATTGTCATGACAAAATGGGATGTAGTGTTCCAAATGCAGTCTTACAAAAGCAGTATAAAGCAGAACTAACAACTCACATGACCTTGATACTACTTCTCTGTTGATGCAGTGATTCAAATGAAATTTGAAATTAAATGGCATGTTATATAGTAAATTAAAACCAGATGAAATCCTCCTCAGAAGAAACATAGTGAACTGATGGTACTGCATAGCCAAGTGTCCTTTGATTTCCTCAAGGTTTGGTGGGATGGGGCTATTGAATGATGAAGGCTGGAGGAATGGTATTCTATAGGAGGGAGAGAGAATTAAGAAATCATGTATCCTTGATCCTTGAAAATGGTAATTTCTGAATGAACTGAGTTTGCCCACTAGATCTGATTGGGTGGGCAGATATTATTGGGAGAGTGCCATCCTACTGATATGAACCCGGTCATTGGAATTACTTGTATAATTAGATTGGCCATTTCAAGTCCAGTTCATTAACATTTTCTTCCTGGCCCTGATTGTTAAATATCAACTTTTTAAAAACCCTCCAAATTTAAAGGTAAGATCTCCTTCAATTCAGAGTCAACTTCTGGTGACTTTCCAGGCATATCTCTGTAGCCTTCTTGGCAGCAATAAAAAAAAATTATTGGCCACTGCCTAATGCCAGAATGTTTTTTACTTTCTGTTTCCTGTAGGGTCACCCAATTACTAACCATCCTAGCCTGCTTGGATTTCAAAGCTTAATTAAGGTTAGCTAGGGAGTTACCACTTGCAGTAACTGGTCTTGCCAAATATAATAGTAAAATCTCTTTCAAGTCAAACATTTAAATATTTACATTCCTCTTATTCTCCATAAGGTTTTGCACAGTTCACATTACTATAAAAGTACACAATTATCAATCTTGGAACATCAGAAGAGAAACACAATGGAAGCAGTGAAAAAAAATATTGAAACCATAAGGAAAATCAACAGAAATGAAGATTATGTATTGAAGGCTCCCTTTAGAGGAGTTCTTTCCCAGCTTCTGAATGCTTGTTAACGAGGAAATGAGATGAACCTTTCTTGGAAGGGAGATGCAAATACTACCGAAGAAGTCATTGCAAGAAAAAGGAACCCAGTGACTGTTGGGATGTTGATGAAGGCTTCTTAAGAAGATCTTAGAACAGGGTTGTCAAACTCGCAGCTTGTGGGCCAGATGTATCATGTACTGACCATGTTCACCCCTGGTTTAGGGAAGGGGAGAAAGTCACGATACGTCACGTGATGACAACGTGACTTGGTGAGTTTGACACCCCTAACTTACTGTAGTAGATGGGCAGGTTTATCAAAAAGTAGTTGGTTCATCAAGTACATGGACGCTTAACCAATTTAGAGCTTTCCATATCAATACTAGTATTCTAAATTGCGTCTGGAAGTACATTGGAAGCTTTTTCAATAACAAAGCCTCAGGCTTCCTATATGTAACATATATTATCAAAAGGGTTGCTGTATTCTGAATCAGTTATAGCCTACATTTGCAAACAATGATACTTTCTTGGGTTGACATCTACATCAATATGTTTTCTGCAATATTTGGTACTATCCTAAGATCCTACAAATTGGACCTCAAATATTTTGAAAATGTGGATCTGGAAGCAGTTCTGAAATTTTTATGTGCAATGTTGGCTATGTCATGAATCAGAAATCTTAAGGGTTGACCCAATTAGCAAGAAGGAAAAATATGTTTACTTTTAGTTTTATCATATACATGAACTTGAGAAATTAGATATTTTGCTTTCAGTGTTGAACATTATCTTACCTGAAGCACAATGACAGTATCATAAAGGTGATAATCCTGGACAAGAATAGTGGAGTTTAATGGACCTCTGTCCTTCCACATACTATAGGAGGTTCATTTTGTTGAATGTCACATTTTGAAAGACCATTTGTAATAGGATTTTGTATCAAATATATAAATTATAGCCAGAGATTCACAGCATACTCCATTCAGGTATCAGAGGGATTTACTGTGAACTGTAATAAACATTGTATGGATGATACTTTTAAAATCCATTTAAGAGTTTCACACTTGGATTTAATGTGGTTAGTGGACCATAGAATCTCTTTTAGCTGAGCTTTTGCAGTTTTTTTGGATGGTGATCAATTTTAAAAGGGTATTAAGAAAGTTTTTGATTCAGAAGGCAAAAGGAAATAATAGCAATTTTAACAGCCTGGAAAAGTTCAAATTTATTTTTAAACTATTATTCATTTCATTACCAAGCATGCAAATAACAGTTGTGGAACAACCTAATAGACTCTCTTTGATTTGTATTTTCTGTTCTCATTTTAGCAACTCTTTTCAAGTTTCAGCATTAATTGTCATTTTGAAAATGATTTGCGTGGAAGGAATGGAATATAGAGATACTTTAGCATATGGTTTTGTCTGAAAATACTGAGCTTCCAGTGATCATACCAGCAATGTTTGTACTATGTCATAACAACTGAAATACTGGATTTAACAAATGTAACAATTTAAAGAGATATCAGATCTCACAGAAAATAATAATTATAGTTATTAAATTGCTTTTCATTTCTGTATTATCTATGCTCTAATTATGCATTAACATTTTTGGTCCAAAGGAAATAAAAGTTATACAAAATATGGTGGAGGAACTTATTGGCACAATATGTGACCAGTAGTTACTCAGAGGTAATTTTTTTAGGCTGGATGGAACTGAAACTGCCTCCATTTTTGTCAATGGAAAGTTATTCAAAACATCATTGTAGCAATAAAACATTTTTGAGTATATTGTACTTTTCCCATTACACACTTTTTTTTTTGCAGGTGTCTGTCTTCAAGTCAGTCCTGCCTCTTGACAATTGCCAAGATAAGTCCCTGCAGTGAATTAAATCAGTTGTTTACTATTTTGAATCAAAATGTGTTTAATTTCTAAACACCACTTTTTAAGAAAGATTAGTGAGGATATGATGACTTAAAAACTGTGGAAGGGTTATATGGGCCATTTTTGAACAGAGTACAGGCCCAGGTAGAGAACAGAAATTGAATTGGTTACCCACTTTTATGAACTATGGGCAGAATTTGATCCTATTAGTACTGTTAAATCTTTCAATAAGACATCAACATCATCTTCCAGACTACCATTGAGGGTTAGGATGTGGAGCCACAGATCTTTGATGGTTCAGCTCTTTTCTGACAGGACTATTCCAGTCAGTATGCATGGGAGAAGAGCCAACAGGATGGAGTGCCTCAGGGTTCAACTAATTCCATCTTTTTCAATAACTACATGGAACTTATTTGGGCCACGATAGCATTCAGTTGTACATTGTTACTCAATATACTCAACTATTTAGAGGCTCTAAAATCTAGATAGGGAGAAAAAAAATGAAAGCCAGCCTAAAAAGATAGGTCACTGTGCATTCAAGGATACCATCATCTTTACTTCAGGATAACAATAAGGTTATGTTTCCTCAGAGATGGTGTGTGATCTGATATTTCTTTGTAGATTCCCATAATCTTTTGGAACTGCAGGTGGAAGTTGTGGGCAGACAATTGAATAGAATATAAACTTGTTATATCTGGGTATTGTTATTAGTATGTATGGCCATCATTTGTCTTCTGTATTATCTGATAAAAAGATAATAAGGTTTATACCAGATAAAGACACAGAGAGATGCACCTGGGGTTTTCTATGGGTTAATTAGTTCTGACATTAGGAAGTCAGTCAGCCAATTGCTTGGAAGAGAGTTATAAAATAAAATTGATAATTAAATAATGAAAATTAATTACAATTAATGTATAGTTTCAGATGTGTAGGTACAGTGTATACACACACACACACACACACACACACACATGCATATATTCAAATTCTACATAATTCCATTGCTTTGCAAAAATGATTTCAGTATAAATCCAGAGGTATAAAACCACAAAAAAAATCTTAATTTAACTTTGCAAATGGGAGTAAGTACAAATGGATCTGTTATTTCATAGTCTCTGCTTTGCTGCACATATATTAAACGCATGAATTGTACACTGCTAGAAATGAAGAAAAAATTATTTTCTGTACTTGGGAATTGATAACAGGTAAATTACCCTGGGTAATTTAAAGTTTTCTCCCTACAGCTGTGTGGATATATTTCTTTGGTAATAATTCTAAGAATGCAGGGAACCGAACAGTTTATTATGTTACATAGTATAAAATTACTCTATAAGAAAAGAGGGAAAGTAAGGGAGATTACAAGTACAATTACTCTTTTAATTTTTAAATTTTCAATATATCCTATAATTTTTATTGTATCCTCGCTATAAACAATCTGATGGACTATGATTATTCTCATGTATCAGATGTTCAAATAAACTGCTAGATGATTTGTTAGGAACCAAAGATTAACCACAAAATCCAGTAGGATGTGAAAGATTAGCATTTCAAAATGGCCTGTTTGGAGTCATTATTAAAGTAATTCACTCTGATATGATGCCCAGATCAGAAAAAAACAGAACAACGTTTATTAATAATTTAGCATGGGAAAAATGCAATAATTTATTATACGTTTTGTTTACCCTGGTTTTTCTGCAAGAAAAAAAATGCTTGAGAAAAGTAATCACGTTTCCTAAAAGATGAGGATTCCCCTTTATTTAAAAAATTAGGAAATGTTGAGATTCTTCAAACATCTTAAGCCTGTGATAGGTCATTATTTTTTTTAAAGAAAATGTTACCTGATAGTGAGTAGAAAATGACAGTACTGAGTTTATAATCAAGTAAATATTAAATATAGTATTTCAGCAAGTTTTCTTCCATCCCTCCTTTCCCTTCAGTCATTAGTCTCAGAATATCACTATTCTTTGTTTAATGACAAGCAGTGAAATAACCAAGCCTTGACAGTTACGTTGAAAATATTACAGTAGCCATAATAAACAATATGTTTAATAGATCAGCTAAAAGTCATAATGATATATGCTTTCAGCTCTTCAAAATCTTCATGAAGCAAATTGTTTTTTAAAAGAATGGAAGAAATGGTATAAAAATGAAAGAAAGGGGAACAAACATGTTTGGTGCACTGAAGAACCACCTATCCTTCCTCACACTGTTAAAATGAACAATGAGAGGAGATTTTAGATATCCAACCTGTTCTTTCCAGTTATATTCCTAGTATCTAAAGTTCTTCTTATAAATCAGTGGTTCTCAACCTTCCTAATGTCGCGACCTTTTAATACAGTTCCTCATTTGTGGTGACCCCCAACCATAAAATAATCAAATGATTAGGAAAATCAGGGGTGGGTTCTAACTTGCCTCACTGCCAGTTCGCTTCCTCCTGCGCTGCGTAGCCACACCTTGTGGCTGTGCATGCGCTTTGCGTGCGCATGCATGTGCAATGCCGAATTTTTTTTAAAAAATGCAAAAAAAAAAAAAGAGGAGTGGTGTCTTGGTTCCTAAGACCATCGGAAATATGTGTTTTCCGATGGTCTTAGGCAACCTTTGTAAAAGGGTCATTCGACTCCCAAAGGGGTCGCAACCTACAGGTTGAGAACCGCTGTTATAAATGTTGAAAAGAAGAAACAGAATAAAAAGAAGCTGGTCAGTTTTTCTGTCAAAATATAATTTCAAAAGAAGATATGGATGAAAGGTCAATAGGATCTAAACTGAAAAGGTGCAATATGCCCTTGGACAATGCAGTACAAGTTGGTATAAAATCTTCATCCATCATGGAGAGTGTACCAATCATGGTAGTGTCTCTCTACTGAATTGCTAAATTGAACATGAGTCTAGTCATGAAAATATAGCCACAAAAATCTAGAAACAAAATCATTATTGGTAAATGCACACTAGGACATATAATTCAGTAATATATATATATATATATATTTTCCAATGATCTTCTAGGATTTTTTTTTAGAGACTTTCTTTCTCATGCTGCAATACTTTGGACAGACGAATTTGGAATAATTTTAATAACTTTTTAAAACTGAACTGAACTGAACATACTTTTTTACAATTAACAATATCGCACACCATGTACATAAACGTCTGGCAGTGAACCTGAGATTTGTGGTTATGGCATTCCTATTTAATTATACTTCCCTTGCACCTCCTAGAAATTGCTTTCATTTCAGAGGACATTAGAAAAAAACCCATCTCCATCAACAACAAATTACATTGGATTACATATTTCAATCATTCTTGGTGTTCTTTCTGCAAATTGCTTGTATGATCACTATGAAACGTATACATTTGATTATTTGAATTCATGTCAGGCATAACCAGAGGACAGGTTTTTTTTTTAAAATGACAACCCAATAGGATTCATCAAAGTAGGATTATAATTTCCTGTAACACCTGTTTCAGACAGCTGTCTCTGCTTCTACAGCCTGTTTCTCAGATTCTTCCCATATTACAAAATGAAGTAATCTAGACACCAGCAGAGAATCCTATGCCCTTTCAGGTTTAGGAAGAAAAGTGGTTGAAGGAGAATCCCTACTGAAAAGTATTAAGGAAGTTCTGTTCAGATTCTTTTTCTGCTTTAAACATTTTATAAAGTGTTTTTTTTTCTTTATACATAATACCCTGGTTGCTTATACATTCTTTCTCAAGGAGAATTGTTACCATTGTCACCTGCTCCCCAGTACTTCCTTTGCACTGATGCTTAAGACTGCAACTCCATGCTCAGTTAATGCAGATTTAAAACCAATTGACTGAAGCCCTATTGAGATGTTAATTTCCCACATACATTAGTGATCTCAAGAGGAAGAGCAGGGATGACTATGTAGCTCTACTCCTCCATCCTAAACTGAAAATGAGATGCCTGCGGCAAGAAACTGGGTCTATTCACCTGGGATGCCTAAGTTATTTGGACTTTGGAAAACCAAGTATAAGTAGCTTTGTTTTGCACAGTCACCCTCCAAATTGTACAGCATGATGGAGAGAAGGATATGCTGCATACTTCTGCTTTTATTTTGTCAGATTTGTCCTGCATTTCCTTCAGGATTCAAAGTGATGCATGCAGAACCCTTTTCTCCAGATTTATCTCTAGATTGTGAGACAACATGTCCCCCCCCAAAAAAACGGATTAGTTGGTAGTGGTAAAATATAGAAACTGTAGTAAAGAAATTTGGTTGATACAGTACTAATTTGTCAGTCAATATGATTTTGCGAACTGTGCTACATCATTAGATCTTCCTTATATGCAGGATCTTAGCAGTTCTGGGAATATGGCATGACATAGCTCCTCAACAAGACAATATATTTATTTATAACAACCTACTATATTCCAAACTAGGTCTCTTATGCATCCAAATTTCTTGAGTTTTAGGAAAGCATTCATTTATCATTTTGCACAGAACAATGTTTCTCAACCTCAGCAAGTTTAAGATGTGTGGACTTCAACCCTCAGAATTCCCAAACATAGAATAATCTCTAGATAGTTTTTTTTCTTCTTTTTATATCCCCACAATTTCATTGCCAGAAAGACTTGATCTTATCTTTCCTTTTTTTAATCCCATTCTTCAGACTCTTTTCTTTTCCAATACCTATACAGGAAGACATGTCTACCCAACATATTTTCCTTTTCAAGATAAGCAAGTTGTGCAAAGTTCAGACAAAACAAATCCTTCCCAATAGCACACTAGTTTTAACTTTTCTGCTGCTCCTTTACAACCTAATCTTTCCAATATCTTCATAACGTATTATAAGATAACCATTCATTATTTTATTTCACTGTATATTCTCTCATAAAAGGCCCAGTTTGCTACCGTATATCATTCATAGAAAAATAATATCCCTGAATGAAAACATGTAGCCCCCAGGCCAAATACACTACTTTCCCTCAAAGTGATGCTGATTTGTAATTTTTAATATGACAGACAGGAACACTATTACAAATTTGGATTGATTGATTTAACAAAATTTAAATTCAACTGAAATAAATCCAAGTGTAGCCTTGCTCAGTCCACATTTGAAAGTGAAAGCTCCAATATGTCATTCAAAGTTAGTCTCAGGAGTAAGAAGGTATTGATTTTCTGCCCTAAATCAATGTCAAATAGGATTGGTAGCAGAAGCTTCGATGGAGATTATAAACATCCAGATGTCTTAGAGAATGGGTCCTGTTAAGTCCTGAAGTCAAAAGGGTGTACCTGGGCAAAATATATAGGAGCATTAACATTTAAGGCCTGAGAATTGAAGAAAAGGCTGAGGAGGTAGCAGAGGCCACAGACACTGTAGTGGTGGCCTTGGAGATTGTGGACATTATGAAAATCATTATAGTGGCCTTGGGGGTTGTGAGATACACAAAGGCAATCTTGGAATCATGAGAATTGGTGGCTCTATTGGACTATACGGGCTGGATGTGCATAGTATGCCAGGATGGTGGGGACATCCTGAAGTGATTGGGGTGAAGTGGAAACTTCCAGGCCTGGTAGAGATAAAGGTAGCTGAGAAGCCAGCACTAAGATTGTAGTTGGTAGTGAACGGTTAGCATTGTAGAAGAGAGTACTCCTAGATTCCTAGAATTTGAGAAGCCATGATAGAGGCAACAGACATTATAACTGGATATATCCAGCCTTTGGTTTCTGCTGCTACTTCCCCCCTTACCCCAAGACATTTGGCCAGTGGATATGTGGCTACTGTAAGCCTCATGAGAATGTTGGTTGGTGTGAAAATCTCCAGGTGATGTCCCCTGGATTTTTTAAACAGGTTTTAAGAGTTTGATTTATGGAGTTGGGGGACATGGGTAGGGCCTGGTTCTCTTTCCCCCCAAAGGTTTGGCCCCTCTGACACTACCAGGGGCTTGGTCAGAGGTGGTCAGGATTGGCTGAGTTTCTGGTGGGGCATTGGATGAATTTGTGTGTGGTGGATAGGGAAGAGATTTGATATGTGTGTTTGCCTGGGAGTAAGTGTGTGCTGGTCTAGAATATAGACAATTTCAACCTAATGGTAACAGGAGAGGGAGGTATGGTGGGATATGCCACAGAGAGCATATCTGGGTACATTGGATCTCTTGCTTGAAAATAGTCTAATTATCTGGTCTTTGCCTTCTACAATCCATGCCTGGCTGTTGAGGCACGGATTGTGCTGCTGCTGCTATTGAAAGCCAAGCTGATGTTTAACTAAGCTTCCTTCCTTTATTACCTTATCCCACCCAGTGAGACCCCACAGAAGGGGAGAAGGAGTGACTATTGTCATCTGTAAGAGGCAAATATTGACTTGACCTAAGTTATTGACAGGCTGACATATATTGGTGGCCACATATTATGTCTGCTTCTTTTCTTGGGGAGGCTGGGAGATGATCTGATAGTAGAGAACTCTATGATTGCCATGGTGAGGTCACTCTCTGATTGCCTTTTGGCTTTACAATCAGGAGGTTGTGACTTTGATCCTAGGTAGAGGCAGATGTAAGGGTCTCCTGTTTGGGCAGGGGGTTGGACTAGATGACCTGCAAGGTCCCTTCCAACTCTGTTAATCTGATCTGATCTGATCTGATCTCAGCGCTCTCAGTCATATGAAATCCACATCATCGGCCCATTTTCAAACCTAATGTCAGGCGTCCGTGCTAATCTTTGCAACCGCACGACCGCTGGACCTACAAGAGGTTGTTCCGCTGCCTGCTGAATTTTCCTAAAACCCAACCACTTCCAACTCAGACAGAGACTCAGATGGATTTCCAAAGTCACCTCTGTGTTGTATCTTGGATGGCTCTTCCTTTTAGCAGCGTGATTTCACAGGTGGGAAGTTGAGCTTCTCATTCTTGTTTTTGTCTTTTTTTAAAAAAACCGGCCAGAGATGTCCTTTTATAATGTCAATATCAAGACTAGGATTTATTTATTTATTTTTGAGCAGAATCTGGACACTGTCGGAGGTAGATAAGACGAGATTCCCTACCTCGCTGAAATGATGAATAGATGCAATTGGCCAGATGCAAATAAGGACAACGGACATATAATAGCTGGGTAGAATGGGCCATTTGGGGCTTTTGTCATCGCTGGGTGATAAGCGGAACCTGCTAAAATTTCCTCCTGCAGGAGGGGAATAAAAATACCCTCGTTGTCCTTTTTATTTCCCTAAAGGAGGTTATAGTATTCTACAGCACAAAGGAAGAGAGAGAGAGAGAGAAAAAATGGATCTGGTCAGTATTTCAGATCTGATCCACGTTCATAGAACTCCGAGGTCTGTTTTTCACTGATAAATGTAGAGACGGATGGCCTTGGAAGCAACAATGCAGAAAACCCGGTGAATTCATTAACACTTACACGCAAACACACACCCACATTACGATATGCACAAAGATGTGAAATAGGCAGAATTATCCACAAGTGAGGAATGGACTGTAAAGATGACAGAATTAGGAGAAATTGCAAAATTGACCTGTTTGATCAGAGATAAAACAAGAAGCACTTTTATTACTGGAAATAATGATGGGGTTTTTTTGAAAAATGACTTGGTGATTTCTGGATTTGCTGATCCAAAAGGGCTGAATTTGGGAAGAAGTGAACTATGCGATGTAACTTGGATGGGGAAGAGTGACATTAAGTTTGCAACTGCTGTAAGGAAGACCCAAAGTGATTTCTTTAAATATGAAATGTTATTAAATGTTTGTAAGCTTGTTAACATGGTTAGTGCCGAATGGAGGAACTAGTCATATCTAGGTAACCTGTCATGCACATCAGACATGAAGCTGCAATTAAACTGATTTGTTGCTAATCAGCCTATGCACAAAAATACCATTATATTGACAAACAAGCATGGACTGAACAAGTGCAGGGAAAGAAGCAATCCTAGAGAAGATGAGAGAAGGCCAACTCCACTGGTGTGGACATGTCCAGAGAGCAGCACCTTCCACCGTGGCCAACACTGCCTACCAACTAGAAGTCAATGGCCGGCGACCTTGCGGGCATCCAAAACAGGCATGGCAAGACACCATCAACATAGATATTCAAGCCATGGGCCTGCACCCTGGAGACGCATGATCTGAAACACGGACCCTGCACTTGTGGGAATATGTGAAGAAGAAGGTGGTGGTGGAGGAGGAGG
>JANHGD010001600.1:194444-206680 GCA_027560375.1 Imantodes cenchoa
GTGGGCGTGCCGCCCACTCGCGTGATTTTTGGCTTCTGAGCATGCGCAGAAGCCCAAAACTTTTTTAAAATAAATGCCGTGATGAGCGGCCCAGAGCCAATGGCTCCGGAGCCGTTCGTCATAAAAATGCTGCTACCCCCACAGCAGTGTGCCCCGTGGGGGTAGGAAATCATTACTGGTGCTATTGTATATTGGGTCAGGAAAAAAATCATCTATGTCTAGGAAGGTGAAATGCATGTCTTCAAATGTTAGCAGTTTGAGAAATAAAAATAAGAGGAACAGATATAAGGAAGAAAAAAAATGGAATAGCTAACTTCATTAGCAGTAAAATTGTGAGATTTAAATTAAAGCTAAGAGATATGTTTGATACAAAGCTGTATGAGATAATCCAGATGAGCAAACTGACTACAGTTAGTCCTCAACGTATGACCAATTGAGCCCAATATGTCTGTTGCTAAATGAGACTTTCGTTAAGTGAGTTTTGCCCCATTTTATGACTTTTCTTGCCGCTGTTATTAAATTAATAATCCAATTGTTAAATGAATATGACTTCCACATTGACTTGTCTTGCCAGAAGTTCAGAAAAGATGATCACATGACCCTGGGACACTGCAACCATCCTAAATATGAGTCAGTTGCCAAGCAACCGAATTTTGATCATGTGACCATGGGGATGCTGCAACAGTTGTAAGTGTAAAAAAACCCATTCATAATCACTTTTTTCAATGTGGTCGTAACTTCGAATGGTCACTAAACGAACTCTTGTAAGTCGAGGACAAGTTGTTCTAAGTTGAGGCAAGACAAGAAACAAATGGGTGTGTGAGATTTGGGAAAGGGGTCCCATTTTCACATATTGATCTAGTTTCTGATCAGGAGGCAACGTGTGTAGAAATCATAGTTGAAATCATAACATGACAATGTACTTTGGCATACTAATTCTTAGTTAACCATAATAGGATGTGCTTGTCTCTACAGAAGTGTGGTTATAACAAATATGGGGGGCAGGATGACCTGATATAAACTTGGAACATACGCAGTTATATAAGTGATTGATAATGACCTGCTGGAAAGTCCCAAATCTACGTCAAGAGATGTAAAAGCCTGCCAATAACCTTATATAGGGATGTTTTTGTAACAGGGAGTGTCTTAGAAGGAGAAGTTGTCCAAAGAAGGACAGAGGGGGACAAAGAAAGGATGTATAAATATATGGCATTTTGTATGTGAAATTGCCTCTATGGATATGGATCTCATCATGTGCCATATCCATAAGGCCCGTGCACGTTAATAAAGCTTTTTCTTTTATTATTCTTTCGCGTCCTATTAATTTTTATCATTTTTATGGCGTTGTTGGTAGCCATACTGACCTGGGCCTCTGGAAAAGGACTGGCCCTGGTTGGAACTGCGAAAGAACTGACGGAGGTAAGGAGCAGCCCTGAAACCCCCTTTTCGGGAGAAGGTGGGGAGGATCTTTTTTCTGTCCCTGGATTCTATCAAGATCGGATCCAGGGCCTCTCCGAATCGAAGTTGTCCTTTGAAGGGGGCAGATGCCAGGTGTCATTTGTGGTGCGCATCCACCTGCCACTGCTGCAACCACTGCGTCCTTCTGGACACTACCGAAGCGCCGATGGCCTTGGACGCAAATTTGGATGCCTGGAAGTGGCGTCCGCCAAGAATTGAGTGGCAGCTGTGAGTTTGGTGATGTCCTGGTGGGATCTCAAATCAGTAGAATTGAGAAGGGATGTACTTCTGGAGCTGTTGGAGCCAAATGAGGGAGGAGCAGTTAAAAAAGGAGGCGGTGGAAGCGGCGCGAACTGCCCAGGCTGCTGTGTTGTGAAACCTCTGTAGTGCTAGCTCACATCTCCTCTCGAAAAAGCTCCTCTGAGTCCCCCGGCATGGTATTGGAGGAGTACAGGGCAGTGACTGGAAGGTCCACAGCAGGAACTGACAATACCTGGGAGAGGGCTGGGGCCCCATTGAAAAAGTGATGATCTGAGGCGCTGGAAGATGGTCCTGATCGGAGGGGGGTTCCGAGCATCGCACCCTACCGGTGTGATGCACGTGCAGCCCGACGCTGTGGGCGGGGGTGCGCGTCCCCGCACTTGCGTCCCTGTGCATGCTTTGGTTTCTGCGCATGCAGACAATACGTGTGAGCGAGATTTTGGTGATTTTTTTTGCTTCCACGCATGCACCGAAATCTCGTTTGGGCAAGCGTTCCCGTGCGAGATTTCGGCTTCTGTGCATGCGCAGAAACAAACAAAAAAAAGCAGCCGCAACGGCCTGGTGCCAACGGCACCAGAGCCGTTGCCAAATTTTCGGACGCTACTGGGGCGGCAGAGTGCCGTGTTTCGGTAGCAACCCGCCCTGACCTTGGAGCAGGCATTCCCTCTCTCAATTCTATAAAGGAAGCAATGGTGAATCACTGCTAAAATTTTTGCCAAGAAAACTACAAGCCAACCTAGGCAATCACCAGGAGTCAAAAACTGACTTGAGGTCATTCCAAAAAAATAAGATTCATCATAATGAGGGTGTAAAAAGGGTCTGGTGTCTGATTTGTATAATTAATATGTATGTGTTTACATATATTAGACAGCCTTGGTGGTATAGTGGCTAGAGTGCAGTAGTGCAGGCTAGTTCAACTGACTGCTAGTTGCAGTTCGGCAGTTCAAATCTCACTGGCTCAAGGTTGATTCAGCCTTTCATCCTTCTGAGATGGGTAAAATGGGGACCCAGATTGTTGGGGCGTTCATGCTGACTCTGTAAACTGCTAGAGAGGACTGGAAAAGCACTATGAAGCAGTATATAAGTCTAAGTGCTATTGCTATTTCACCATGGGCAAGAAGTACTATACAATATAGGTGATAAATATCCTTAGATCAGATGACCAGTTTTTACTTCAACATGCATATCTGTTAAGCTGTATCTGAGTAAACATAAAGTATCAACATAGTTTCCATTCTTAATATAAAAAAGTATATCTAATACAAGCTAAAACATCTTTCTGGTATAGTTTTAAAGGATTAGACCATTAGCAGCTATTTGGAACTCCTCAGCCATTAATCACTGGAAGTAAAACCTCATAAACATAGTGACACAAACTTAAAGCAATCGTTTTATTCCAGAAAAGGTCAATCAAAAATAGACTCTGGTAGAAATGTCTAGTCAATAAATAATCTCACAGGCTAAACACTGCATTTATTCTTTTCTAGGTACTATTAGTCATATCCCGATCTTCCAACAATATTTTTAGCAATAGTGTGTGTGTGTGTGGGGAGAAAGACAGGGGGCGCAGGGAGAGAGAGAAGGGTGGGAGGAAGGGAAGGAGAGGGACAGATACCCAGAACTTGAAAGAAATGCACTATTGATGAGTGAATCTAATCACAGGAATATCACAAGCTACCTGTTTTTGAGGCAGATAGCTGTTCCATCTTATTCAGTTTTGTTAACCAGCAGCAGTTTACAAGGATCTTTTGCATCCTTCTTATGGCATCTTTTGCATCCTTCTTATGGCAACATTTATGTGCAAAATAGGGAGTTAGAGCCCAACCATATCAGAAATCATCCATTGTAAATGTCATTTTCTGGAAACAGATTTTTTTTAGGGATGATACATGTTATGAACTATACAAACGTGATTTATAACAGCATTCAGTGTAAGTTTAAATAAATTGCAAAATGTCTTTATATTATACCCAAACAAGCCCACACCCAGGAGATTAAAGGCTCTATGCCATGACTTATTTCCTCAGTATATCAGCTGCAGTATGCATGTTTTTTTTAAAAAAATAACATTTATTAAGTTGATTTACATGGTTTTCCCCTTGTCCAGTGTTCTGACTACTAACAATTTATAAACATCAAACTCCAATCCACACATAACACCCCCCCACCCCCAAAAAAGAGTCACGTATAAAGATGTATAGAGATATTTAGCACCAGGAACAATAACTCACATAATATATGCTAACATATGCTAATGGATCATGTAAACCCAGGAATCTTTCCTTAAGAGCCAAATCTTCAGGGGTCTTTCTAAAGACCATCAGGTTAAGGCTATCAGAATCTGATTTACTTAGAAATGCTTTGCAGATGTTTATTTCTGAAGGTCAAGTTAGAAATGCTAAATATTAATCTACATAGAGATTAAAAATATTTGTAGGGTTTATTTGTACTAGGAGTAATAAGTAGGGAAGGTGTTATTTAGTTTTACTCCAGCTTCATCCTTGAGAACAATTCCCCCTTTATACTCAATTCAGTAATTAGCTTACAGGATGAAAATTCATATTAGATGCAATCCAAATGAAAATTAACCCCTCCCTAGGCCAGTCAAGGTATTAAAATCTTTTGGAATATTTATTTAGTCGTTACATATTTAATCTGGCTTTATATTGTTAATATCCACAATTGCTGTCACTACCCCTCCCCTCCTCACAAGTGTATGCAGATACTTATTTAATTTACAGGCTATACCTTTAGGCTTCAACCAAATATAAGCAAAATATAAGCAAAAAACAAAGGACTGATCTGTAAGCATTATCTAGACAATATTTTTGCATTCAATACATTTCATTACCAGACATCACTCAAAGCACATTCAATAACATTGACAAACTGTGGCTGCCATATCCATCATACCTTTTCTCCAATAGAAAGTAAATAGTCCACTACAGTAATTCAGCTTAGTATCATTAAAACTGTCAAAAAGGAATTGTATTAAAAGTGCAGAGCGCAGTATGTTCAATAAGATTTCTTTCCTCGGGTACTCCATTGTTCGGCCATGAAATTTAATCTCTATTGCCTATAAACCAGAGGTGGTATTTAGCCAGTTCAGACCAGTTCGGGTTTAGCAGATTAACAGAGTTGGAAGGGACTTTGCAGGTCATCTAGTCCAACTCCCTGCCCAAGCAGGAGACCCTACATCTGCCTCTACCTAGTATCAAACTCACAACCTCCTGATTGTGAGGCAAGAGCTCCACCTCTAGACTACAGCAGCTGAGTGAACTGGTAGTGGCCATTTTGACCTATTCAGAGAACTGGCAAATATCACCTTTGGTTGGCCCTGCCCTCCCATCCCCACTGTTAATCTGGAATACAAATTAAATTACAGTTTGTAGTTCTGAATAATTAGAAATTGTGGCTGAATAATTCTTGGCAGGTCTCCCTGGGCTAGGCATGGTAGCCAAAAGAAAGTGTGGGGGTGTTATGGTGGGGGGTACCAGATAATTTCTCAGCTGACTTGGAAAATCACAAACTGGAGGAATGAAAAAAATACAGATTTGGGCTTCCCAAAACAAGATAATTCTTCAACATTGGAAAATATTGCAAAATACTTTTTAAAAAAATGAAATAGCCACATATTGGCTAACATTATTATTATTCCTTATTATGATCTATTTATTTGGATAATTGCCAAACAGATTCATTCCAGGGGTGGATTCCTCCCAGTACGCCCGGATGTCCCACATGCGCGGAAGCAAAAAAGTGCCAAAATCTCGCGTGAGCGAGCATGACTTTGCTTCCTGCGCAGAAGCAGGAAGCAAAATAAATCACAACCATCTGGCAAAATGGAAATCCGGACATCCGGGTGTACTGAGAGGAACCCACCCCTGATTCATTCCATGACATTTCTTTGGTGCTCTTTGAGCTTGGTTGTTTTCTTGCAGAATACCATTATTCAAGTAGGTAATGCCAAGATTGAATGCTGAATGATGTTACCAAGTTGAGTAATGAAGCATCTGCAAGCAAATAAGCAAGCTCAGAGAGCACCAAGGACTGCACAGTTCAACCCTGAGCCCTATGTATTCTCTTCCATTGGCAAACGGACACACATGCACATACAGTACATACAAAAGTTTTAAATTTGAACTGAATAATGAAATATATTTGGTCAATATATTTTGAAAAAGAAATAATTTCAATAAATGGTAGTCTAGTTTTAGAGGAAGAAGTGAAGAAGCCAGGAGGTAGAAGCTTTGGCTTCTGCAAGATCCACTCCTCTTGTAAAAATATGCCACATCTTGTAAGCTGAATTCCATTCATATAGATCAGCGATGGCTAACCTTTTCCATACTGTGTGCGCAAAGTGCGCATGCACGTGGTCTGCCCCCCACACATACATTGTACATGCCCTGACTTTGCACATGAGCACACGCCCCCCCACACGTGCTCAGCCCCCGCATGATCCATCTGCACATATGTGTGCATGCCCCCCGCACATGGTCCACCCACCATGCAAGCATGGCAGACACCCGATGACCAGCTGGCTGGTGGGAGGTGTACATGCATGCGTGGCGGAGCTGAACTGGGGCAATGCCTTGCATGCCCAGAGAGAGGGTTCTGTGTGCCACCTGTGGCATGCGTGTCATAGGTTCACCATCACGGCTGTAGATGCATGACATCACCATGCAAGTATGAAAGGAGGGGAGCTTGTATCATATCCATGAGAAGTTGCTTTCATCATTTGCCTCCCTTGATATCCCCTGCAGATTATCCACAATTTGGATGTATTCACACTAAGCCCCTCTCCTTTTAATGACTTCTCATACACATCAAATATATTAGATTCTGTACATGCGTGGGAAGAAAAAAATGCCAATAACACTTTTATGTGTCAATAATATATTAGCTTAAGGTTAATGTAGAAAACCCCCACATTATATTGTAATCAAAACATAATTAAATTCAGTAAAACAAATAAACCCTTTGTATATGGTGCAAAAGCATCTAAAGTTTTATTGCTCGCAAATCTTTGTTCACTGTCTTAAAAGTATACTATGTGATGCCTTGCTTAATATAGAAGAGATTTATACTGCAGGGACATTTGGCTTATAATCATTATATTACAGCTTTGATCTTCTTCCTAATTGTACTAACTTGGTTTTGATGCAAGGGTTAGTTCTGTAGTGTCTCAAATTCCTTAAGAAGCTGTGTCATTAAACAAAATATATTTCAGGTCATTTTAACCAGTGGTGAAATCTAAAAATTTTCCCTACTAGTTCTGTGGGCATAGCTTGGTGGATGTGGCTTGGTGGTCATGTGACTGGGTCGGTGTGGCTTGGTAGTCGTGGCATTGTGACAGGTGAGCTCAAAAACCAACTTTCACACTTCACACACAAACAACACAAAAGCCACACAACTGATTCACACACAATGCAAAAGCACACAAAATGGCCTCTGTAACAACAAGCAGGAACTTCACAGAGCTAGGGAGAGCTCAAAAACCAACTATCACATTTTACACAAAAATAACACAAAAGCTACATAACTGACTCACACACAATGCAGAGGCAGCTAGATTTCACACAAAATGGCCCCTGCAACAAGCAGGAACCTCACAGAGTCACAGAGAGCTCAAAAATCACTATCACACTTTGCACAAAAATAACAAAAAAGCTATACAACTGAGTCCTACAAACTGACTCACACACAACGCAGAAGCAGCTGGACTTCGCACAAAATGGCCCCTGCAACAAGCAGGAACATCACAGAGTCACAGTTCTGGTCAAATAGGTAGTAAAAAATGCTTTTGAAAAGTTAACAAAAGGTTCCCCCCTCAGCTGATTGTCAAACAGATGATAGTTAGAACCTTTAAAAAAACCTTTTTAAAGCTTTTTTTTTTTTGCTACCACTTCGGACGAACCAGGCCAAACCAATAGCATTTCACCCCTGATTTTAACACGTTCTACTTTTGCTAGGTGAAGAAAACAGGAGCCAATTCCCTAAGTATTGTCTCTAAATATCAGTTTAGAACATGTTTTTCAACACTGACTGGCGAATTCTGGAAGTGGAAGTCGACACATCTTAACTTTGTCCAGATTGCCAAACACTGCTTTAGAAGATGAATTTTCTTGAATTACATTGCAGAACCTTAATCGTACTGCTAGAGTCTGAACACAAAACTGTGCTTGCTGGTTATCAATGCAACTGAATTATATTGGATCTGTTAGTAATGCTTGTGAAGTGAGCTTGACAGAAGGCCGGCAGCATTCTTAAACTGCTCTACACTGCTATTATGGAAGATAGATTTACAGGCAAAGAGGTGTTTATGTTTTCCAAATCAAATAGTCCTTCATCAACTCCTCTGCATAATTGCTTTCTCATGAAATTTTAGTTCTAGCATGTTATTCCTTTCTTTTAGACAAGGCCAGCCCTCTGAAAAATAACATGGGGTATCTGAGCTGGTACTACCTCACACCAACTTTTGAAAACCTCTACAGCAATA
Organism: Imantodes cenchoa; assembly: GCA_027560375.1. Taxonomy (NCBI): domain Eukaryota; kingdom Metazoa; phylum Chordata; class Lepidosauria; order Squamata; family Dipsadidae; genus Imantodes; species Imantodes cenchoa. Next base: position 202,663 of record JANHGD010001600.1, read on the forward strand.
ACAATAAGTGCACTGAATTAGAAGTATGAATTGTTGCAGACCCTGAGTCAGAGATGAGAGTAAATTACTGGACCCTGGTCACTCAGCTAGCTTCCATGCCTACGAGAGGACTACAACATGGATCTATTCACTCCTAGTATGGAACCTTAACCAATGTACTCTACTAGTTTTTATTCACTAGCTGGAATAATCTGGGAAGAGTCCATTTGTGTTGGCAGCTAATAGATTTAAATAAATAGATAAATAAATAATCTCCAGTTGCCTTTCATGAGAATATGGGGTGCCAGCTCCCATGGGGATATGAGATTCTTTTCTGTATTTTTATTTGTCTATTGAAGAATATTAAGTCTTGTTTTATTGTCTTGTTTATGAATATTTCCTGTCTCTCTATAATTTGAATTGCTCTTTTGTTTTGCTTTGTCCAATAAATCCTTTCAGCTTCTATCTGAAATTTGCATTTGTTTATTACATTGGAATCCACAATCTTCCTGCCTATATTTTACTGCAGTAAAAGACTACTTTTGATAGTATGGCCTAAGGCTCCCTGAAAGCTCTTAGAGCCTTAAGTACTATCCTATAGGAGAAGAAGCAGCTCCCCCAGGCTTGCTAGTAGCTTCATAGCAATATTTAACAAGCTGATGCCGGAGAACAGCTGCCATTTCATTTTCTCCAAAACTACGGCTCTGCAAACCTTCTTCCAGTTATAAGGGGGCATTGCTTAAGCTGTATTGCAAGTATGTTTAATTTCTTTTAGGATTTCAGTTAATAAGGCTTGAAAAGCATTGGTAGGCAACTTTGCCAACTGTAATGGAATTTTCTAATGGAATGAGAATGGGCATTTCCAAAAATTTGTGGACAGGGCAAATGGTATACCAGCAGTATCAAAAAATTAAAGAAAATATAATGGCAATAAAGAATTATGATACTTAACAGCCATCCATAATCTCAATACAAAGCATACATTTGACTGGAAGAACACAGGAATAATAAATCATGCATATAGGAAGAGAGCCAGAAAATTCCTAGAAGTCTGGCACTCAAATAAATAGCCATCAACATATCATGGAATCAAGATATAATTACCACCCTTCTCAGGTGCCAGTTCCAGGCCATGCACAGCAAACAGATAAGGTAGGTTAATCAACATATAAGGAATATTATTTCTGGCAACCAAGTATTCAGTGCCTCCCAGGAAGCCTCCAATCACCACCAACCTCCCACCACCAAATTAAAACCTTACATAAACTACAAATACCATAAGGTATAAGGTAATACCCCCATTTCTGAATCACTGTAATGAGGAACTAATACATGACATGAAATATCTATATTAAAAAAAACCCAAGCCAATCATTACCTCAGCACTGATCTTCAAAAGCTCAGAGTTCATCTATATACTATCAGAAATTTTTGTGCTTTCAAATAAATGATCAGCATTTTTCCCATTAAAGCAAAACTTCGTTAAAATGATCAAAGACGATAGAGACCTGGCCTTAATATATTCACTGATAAATAATGGCCAAGGTACACAGATCCAGTTTCCTAGATTCATAATTTAATACATTGCTCACTAGGGTAAACATGCCTTGCCTGAATTTGTGCGAATCTCATTTTCTTGGGTATCAGCTACTATAAGAGGCTTGAACCAAGGCTAGGGAAGACTTGCAAACTATGATAGATGCAAATCACATTTACTAGGTATCTTATTTAGAAAAGTAGCAAAAAATATTGATTAGCATGGTGGTACTATGGGCTGATCACATTGTTACTAAGTATATTGTCAATCAAAAGAGGGAAAGTAATAAAAATCTGAGGTAAACCAAAATAAATGACATTGATATAAAAAGAGGAAATAAAGAAATACAATAGGATCAGGATGAAAAGTCCGCACTAGAGCACAAAATATTATCTTGGGAGAAAGACTAGCTTGAGTATGGAAGGGCACATAGAAAAGTATCTCTGCAAACTTTTATATTTGATTATAGATCAGGGCTATAGTGACTTCTGAAATAACTGCATGATTTCTATCTCCAGGAGAGGGAATAATTTCATGGTGGGATGCAGTAATACAAACATAATCTACCACTAGCTCTCTCTCCTATGACTGATGTAAGCTTCCAATCAGTATTTTGAGACCATTCCAGTTTAGCTTATAATGATTTGTTTTGTACAGCAGCCTAAGTAATGCTATTTCGCTTTTATTAATATGCACATCTTATAACCTCCAAGTTAGCTGAAAAAAGAAATCCTCTTCAACAATTCCCAAAGTCACCAAAATTAACTTATCATTCCCCATGCCGGCTTTAAAATCTCTACATAAGGATAGCTCATGCAGGGTAGCTTAACTTTACCTGATTGAAAACCGTGTCCCAATGGGTCCTTGAATAAATATCTAGATCTAGAATGGGAATGCAAATTACTCACTAATATAAAGGGCCATTTAGTAGAACCACCTGTTTTGGGGATCAAAGCTGAATGTTTCTCGGTGGACTTGATATTTGTGCATACCAAATTCCACATTAAGGCAACTAATATCTTGCCTCCATCTGAGCTGTGAGTCTATAAATGATATCCTGGCAGGCATCCTTCCCTATGATCTTATACACAAATAATATTTTTTCTCCTTGCAGAATGACAAAAAAATCATCTTCCCTAGCATGTGTCCTCCAATGAGTTATCTTCCACAATAAAAAATAATAGTAACTGAACATCTATGGAAATTTTCAGGCATCCAGGTCACAGTTGTCCCAAAGGTACTTTTTTCAAGAGGCAACTGGACTTTCTTGTTTTTCTCATCCAAGCCTCATCCAAGAAGCTTCTTCAGCTCTGACTGGAAGGTGAGGAATGGAAAGAGTTGTATTCCTTGCAGACATCTGCTCATTTGCATTCTTTTAGAGAGTTGTTAAGGCCACCTGGAGGTTTATCTGTGTCCTTAAGGTACTATTCGCTAAAAGAATGCAAATGACCAGCTGTCCGCAAGAAGTATAAATCGTTCCATCCCCCACCATCCACTCAGAGCTGAAGAAGCTTCTTGGATGTGAAGCAAAATATCTTCAAAGAAAAACCAGAAAGTTCAGTTGCCTCTTGAAAAAAGCACTTTTGCGATAATAACTGGACAATTGCCCTCTCAGGTGATTTAGTCAGTAAAGTTTATCTCCCTGTTTTATGAGCTGGAACAGAATAAAATCTATCTGCTGTATTTCTTCTAAGAACTTCCTTTGGGTTAGGTTATAATTATAAGAACCTCACCTAAGTTCTTAATCCTCTAAAAGCATGGAGTCTGATGGAATTCTCTACTGTAGACCTGCATTGACTGGCCTAGTTGTGAAATATGACTGAATCTTGTTCAAGTATAGGCTGTTCTTTTCCCTTAGTGAGGACAGTGCATGTTCATATACTGGGAATATATGATTATTTTGCTTCTCTAGCTACAGATATCAGCTAAAGGTAAAGTCCTTGAATTACAATTGTTCATTTAATGACCATTTGAAGTTACAACAGCACTGACAAAAGTGACTTATGACCATTTTTCACACTTATGATTGTTGCATCATCCGTATAGTCACATGAGTAAAATTTTTGATGCTTGGCAACTGACTCACATTTATGACAGTTGCAGGGCCCCATGATTTTGCGACCTTGACAAGCAAAGTCAACGGGGAAACCAGATTCACTTAAGAAGTATATTACTGTTGTTAAGAAGCAGTGATTTACTTAACAAATGTGGCAAGAAAAGTCGCATAACCAGTGGTGGTTTGCTGCTGGTTCGGACCAGTTCGCCTGTACCAGTGGTTGAAATTTGCCTTTGCTCACTGAATCAGTAGCGATGGCTGGCTGGCCAAGCCTCCAAACCGCTCCTCTGGTCGCTGCTCCTTGAAAGCATCTGGCAAATAACCCTCTGCACAATACGCGCACTTCCGACATGATGTGAACTGGTAGGAAGTGGTGGGTTCCTGCTGGTACGCCCGGATTTTTACGCAGCTGCCGGTGAGCACATGTGTATATCTAATTGCGTTAT
>JANHGD010001603.1:15806-28654 GCA_027560375.1 Imantodes cenchoa
ATGAGACCAATCACTGTTGTATCATCTGCAAACTTCAGTAGTTTAACAGATGGATCATTTGAGATGCAGTCATTGGTATAGAGAGAGAAGAGAAGTGGTGAGAGTACACAGCCTTGGGGGCCCGCTGTGCTAATTGTACAAGTATCTGATGTGATTTTGCCTAGCTTCACCTGCTGCTTCCTCTCTGTTAGGAAGCTTGTGATCCACTTACAAGTGTGTTCAGGTACTACTAGCTGATTTAGTTTAGTTAGAAGAATGTCCTGTATGATGATATTGAATGCTGAACTAAAGTCTACAAAGAGGACCCTTATGTAGTTCTTTGGAGATTCAAGATGTTGCAGGATGTAGTACAGAGCCATATTAACAGCATCATCTTTCAACCTATTTGCTTGGTATGCAAATTGCAGGAGGTCTAACAGCAGATCTGTGATGGTTTTCAGGTGGGATATCTGTAGCCTTTCAAAGGTTTTCATAACTACAGATGTTAGAGCAACTGGTCTGTAGTCATTCAGGTCCTTGATGGAAGGTTTCTTCAGCACTGGGATGATAGTGGAGCATTTGAAGCAAGAAGGAACATGGCACATCTCTAGTAATTTATTGAAGTTGTGGGTGAAGATGGGGGACAATTGGTCAGCACAGAGTTTTAAGGAAGAAGGAGTTATCTTATCTGGGCCTGGTGCTTTTTCTGGCTTTTGTCTGTGAAATCGATCTTGCACTTCCTTTTCTGTGATCACCAGGGGTTGTGAACCCAATGGGATGGGGTCAGTTGTAGGTTTGCTGTTGTTGGTGTGTCTGAGTTGTGGTCAGTTGCAGGATGTTTGGCTCTTGTTGGTGTGTCTGGGATGAGGGTTGTGGAGATAGGTGGCTGTAGTTTCCTTTCAAACCTGCAGTAGAACATGTTCAGGTCATCTGCCAGTTGTTGATTTCCTTCAGCTTGGGAAGGAGATTTGTTGTAACCGGTGATATGACATGACAATATGAACATGACAACACAAACCTAACAATGTATAATATAAGCATTAACATGCCAAGCACTATGCCTCCAGTGTACTGGGAAAGACTAGGACACACTCAAGTGTATTTGTAGCAGAATGCTGAAAAATTAACTTTGGTCCCACAAAGCTATTCAGAAGCCCTAAAGCTTATGTTCAAATCATGCTTCTTTATGGTGCTGAGTTGGGTACCTTAAGACTATTGCAACTCTATAAAAATATCTTCCAATTGCCCCAACTCTGATTTTATGTCAAGAACAAGGTAAAATAATAATAAAAACTGCAATGTGAATTAGTATTTAAATTGTTTTTATTTAAATTATTTCACTCATTTATTTTTCTCCCATCTTTATTATTTTTACAAATAACTCAAAGTGGCGAAGATACATAATTCTCCTTCCTACCGCTATTTTCCATATAACAACAAATCTGTAAGGTAACAAAAATTCCCACATGAAAATTGGTTCTGCCTGTGTAGGATGGCATATGTGGGATGGGACATTTTGAAACCATAGTTTCTTTCCACTTAAATACATTTTTAATGAAGACAACAGAGTATGATATATATCTCTTTGACTAATTTGATTCATTCTGTCTTCAATGTCCATTGAATAATGGAGATGGCATAATAGCTATGGAGACTTCTTGGGAACCTTTTATTGAAATACTTGCCAGATAGGACCCTGCTTAGCTTTTGAAATTTGCCAGGTTTGACGTGGTGCTGCCATCTAGCTGGTTAAATGAATCAGTTCCCAGGAATCTAAATAAGCATTTCTTCCAAATCAGTGTGCTCATGTCTTCAGATCTTGTAAGTCTTTCCTATGTCCTTTTCCAGAAGTATGCTGTTCAGCAAGTGCATTTTTAATAATAATATTGATTTATTAATTCTTCATCGGTTTTAAAAGATAATGTACAAATGGGGGGAAATCAAGAAAGATAACAGCTTGTTTGCATTAGTGTCCAACTTATTGAATTATCTTCTCCAAATAAGCTTGACTTGGAACTATTTTGTGATGGTCTGTTATTAAATGAAATGTTTTAATTCAACCAGTTATTAGTTGAATTAGGTGTATTTTTAATTCATTAGGGGGCAAATGATATACTATTTCTGTTATAAGATTATCGTAAAAAAATGTTGTACAGTTCCCTGAAATCCTAAATAGGATGACAGGCTATTTTAAACAAACATTGAATTGTTCTTTTAGAGCTATTTTCTAGATTTTAGATAATATTATTTTATCTTAGAGGTGCTTAGTAATTTGGCTTACTGCATTCAAAATGTGATGTGTTCTTTAATTTCTGTGTTCTATAGAACGAGATGCAAAATACCCTGAATAAGTCCTCTATTAAGAGAGACTGAGGGATAACAACTAGCTGAAAGTGAGCCAGTGAGTTTTCATGTTTGAAGATGGATTTGAACCTGGATCTCAACAGTCTTAGTCTAAAAGCTTAACTTCAACACCACATTGGAATGCTAAACAAAAATGTCTGGGAGAAGCCTGACAGGTCACCTTACCAATCACTCTGATCTTTTCTGAACAGTATTCTTCTATACCATAATGACAGCTGCGTTATAGCATTTCAGCATTTGACATTACACTTTAAAACAAAATTCAGTAAAATACTGTAATTTAGAAAATGGTGTAAATTGGCAATATATTAAGGGTCGAATACTCTGTCCATGAACCCTTCATTTCATTTTCCTTTGTGGAGTTATATTGAGAAATGTCAGTTTGTTCAAGGGTTTGCCACTTGAGAATCTCTAAAGTGTTACATCAGGGCTATGACACTGTAAAGGGAATATATTATTAAACCCTTGAACTTACATAATGCAATGTGATGATTGCTTAGATCAGGATCATTGAGGTAGGGCAGAAGGCAAGCTGAGTCCAAAGCACTCAGAGTTTGTCGAGACATGAAAAATATACATTCTCTGAGTTTTCTTCACTTACTGTAATGTAGCTCAAATCTGAACCAGCAATATATCAAGCATCATTTTCATTTCAAGACAGTGGGCAGGTCTAGAGAAGCCACTTAGTGTCTGCCAATTGCAGGGGGATTTTTCTGTCAGTGCTAGTAATGGATCTTGAGTCCTGATTACTCAAAAGCTTCTGAAATCCCACAAATTATTGGAAATTTTAAAAATACATTTTTTTCTCAAATGTATTTTCCCACTTGCTAAATATGACCCTCATCAGACTTTTCTCTTTAGTTTTCAATGAAAAGACCATTCTAAAGAAGCAGCAACTTTTTATCTTTTTCAGTTCCGATAATGCCATCTAATTTGTATTTGATTGCTTATTTGTACCTGGACTATCATTAAGTGTTGTACCTTATGATTCTTGATGAACGTATCTTTTCTTTTATGTACACTGAGAGCATATGAACCAAGACAAATTCCTTGTGTGTCCAGTCACACTTGGCCAATAAAAAAATCCTATTCTATTCTATTCTATTCTATTCTATTCTATTCTATTCTATTCTATTCTATTTCAAGAATGATACTTTTTATTACTAACTAATATATTTGATGATATTCAGTATCTAGAGTTAAAATCAGTTGATTTGCTTTCGATATGGCATTCCGTATAGAAGCAAAGAAAATGGCAGGCAATACATCATTCAGATAATTGGCATAGTACTTGGATCTCATAGATCTCAAAAAACCACAAGCATAAAACTTCAAGCATTCATATTTTTGCAATATAATTTTTACATGCCAATATCTTGACTTTTTACCCTTAAGCTTCTGCTAATATTGTGTTCCTTTAATTTCTATACATTACACAGTACAAAATATGGCCACTTTACTAGAATTGTCTGTATATTAATCTGGGTATAGACAACATTATATAAAGTACATTAGAGATAGCCTAAATAATATACAACATGAGATAAGAAAAGGAAATACAGCTTAATCTAGTTTATACTCACCATTTTTTGTTTCTAGCTCTACCTCTCTATCCTTTCAAACCACCCTTCTAGTATATTTATAAATAGTATAGTATAAATATTTCATATATTTTCCTTCATTCTTTAAATGTCTACTACTCTTTCTCTGTTCCATTCAATCACAGTTGTCTTCTGCTTGTTTGCAGTTTCTTATTTTAAAGTATTTACATACTGTTGATTCTACAATGACTCCTGGCAGTTGACAAAAAGCTGTCCATGAAAGCAGTAAAAAATACAGAGACGCATCTGACAATCTCTAATTAGGTTGAATAAACTCTTAATATATCCATTTTATTTATTTTCATTTATTCTGTCTATGCCACCAAATGTCTTCAACATATTTCTTTCATACCAAAAATTTATGTATGCGTTAATCTATTCATATTCAGCATCTCTCCATTCTGGCCATATCTCTATTTACACTTAAGTAACCCATTCCTGTTGCAGTGAACCTTTATGTTTCCCATGAAAAACACAACTCTTACTTCCGTATAAGTTATTGGAAGCATGATTTTAGGCAGGCATCTGCACCACATTGAGGTTACAGTATTAAATATTACCTAACCTCTATCACCCTCTCTGGCATGGTCTTTAAAATGAGCAGAAGAATTATATGAATATCCTGCAATGTGTAGAATATAGAACATAACCTACCATCTCTCACCTCTGCATGTTATATGTATATTAATGTTATACATATCTATTTTGCCTCTTTACCAGCAATTGCACTGATTGTTTGATAATGGCTGTACAGAAGGCAATGAAATCCATCATGTATTTTGGTTATGTGTTTTAAATCAGATCTCCTTCACAGGTCCAAAATGTGTCCAGAAAATTGCCATGGTATTATTAGTATTTAGTTTAATTCAGAAGTATAGGACAATAATTATATAGACTTGAGAAACTTCAGACTTGAAATATTTAAATGTTCTGTTTCTGCTTCTTATCTTGAATAATTTTGTAATAGCAAGAATAGGATTCCATACATGCTTGTTAAGGAAAAGCCTGCTCCTAGATTTAAGTATAATTGAGCAGATTTATTAAGAAGGGAGCTAAAGTAACAACACAAAAGTTCTAGAAAATCATCTACTTTTATACAAAAGACTTACATGAAAGCATATTAGAATAGGAAGGTAAGTAACAAAGAGCAGGTTTATATCTTTGATGAGGAAGGACAGGTTGCACCTTCTAATTGTTGAATTTGAAATAATGCTGTTAACATTAGAAAAGGAATTTTCTTTTTCATTCTGTAGAAAGTATGCATAACATGGTATATACATTAGATTAATTAGTAATTTTTTCCAGAAGTGATAATATCAGACTCCTTTGGGAATGCCAGTAAAAAATTTTGGAAATATTATATCTTCTCATATAGTTAATTAATATCATAAATCTTAATGTTGCTGCAGTTATAGAAAACCACGAGCTTATTTCTGTTCCCCACCCCCCAAGGGAGAGAGCTACTATTTTTAATAGGAGAGACATAGTACAACAGCAAGGACAGTAAAGTTATTCAGCTTTTCTTTGTACTAGAAAAACTTTATATGAAGTAGAAACTTACCCTCATAAAAATTATTGGTGTAACCAGGGGTGTCAAACTGGCAGCCCATGGGCCAGATGTGTCATGCATAGGCCACACCCACGCCAGTTCCGCGAATGGGGAAAATGTTGTGAAACATCATATGATGGCAACATGACACGGCGATTTTGGCACTTGTGGTGTAAATTATACTTAACTCTGTGTCACTTTATACTAAAGAACAGTTACATATTGGTCAAATCATCCTAAAAGTTACATAGCATAGTGCTGGGTCTAGGATCAAGACTCAGGTAACACTACTAATTAAAATACTGAGACTCTCTTGAATTGATCAGATCCAAATAAATTGTCAACTGCATTAGTCCTTTCTACAACATTCTATCCAATACTTCCTGCCATTTTTCCTGAACAGAAAAGGTAGAGGAGAAAACTAATATATCACAACATGGACTAAAATCTATTTCAGTCTGCAGCATTTGGAGAAGCTGGGAACCTCAGGAAATGTAGTTTCCATAGCCAGAGGTGAGTTCCTCCCGCTTCAGACCGGTTCACCTGAACCAGGAGCAACCCGCTGGTGATATCATGATGATGTCATGGAACTGGTTCAGTCAGTGCCAGTCTGTGGGCACCTCCATCTTTTTTAAAAAATGATTTTTTTCTGAAATCTTTTTGGGATATTTTTGATTTTTTTTTTCTTCTGACATGCGCAGGAGCCAAGTTTCCGACACTGTGCATGTGGTCACGATCTTGTTTTTGGCTTTTTAATTTTTTTAATTTTTTTTTATAATTTTTCGGCACTGTGCATGTGTGTATGCACACAATGCACAATGCGTGTGTATGCACAACACGTACGTTTCCACAAGGTGCGCTTACGCAGCGCAGGAGGAAACGAACCGGCAGTGAGGTAAGTTAGAACCCACCCATGCCCATAGCCCTCATCATCATACTACAAATATAGGAAATATAGTAGCAGCAACAGTTGGGAGTTCAAGATTGAAACACACCCGACTCTAATTTTCCCTTCAAATGAAGTGATAATGAGAAAGTTCACATAGTTTTGCCACATATAAATAAGTGGCTGTGGATCATTTTCTTCAAGAAATAATTGAACAAGTGCATTGTTTATGGCTCTTTTGTTTAAATGGATTCTTTTTATCAAATTTTAGGATTTGCATGGCTAATAGATCACATTTTGAGTCATATTTTTGTGGAACTATTGAAAATTCAAAAATGTCCACAATTTTTTAAAGCATCTCTGTTTGTGCAATCTTTAAAATATCAGCTTTCTGTTATCTTTCTGTTACGATAACAAGCCAGGCTGCCCTGAGCTTTCTGAACAGGTTACTTTACAAAATCTTCTAAATGAATGCTGGCTAGGAATTGGCATTGAATCAAAGTATTATTGAGTTATATGTGCTGTTACAATTCCAATTAAAGAGGTTCCTGTTGCCCTCCTTATACTTCTATTGACACTTTATTGTATGCACCCTGAAGAGTGCTGCTGAGCTTCCCAGTTTCCATAGCAACTGGAAAGCCTATCATTTGGAAGAAGACTTCAGAAATCAATGTCTTCCTCCTGGAGGGAATAGAGGGAGGGGTGGAGAGAGGGGATGACAGGGGGGAAAAGTGGGGTTGCTGCTTGTTTGAGGGGACATATTTTCAAATGCCAGTATGCTATTACTTTTTATAACATAAGACCATTTAGAGGTATCCATGTTAGATTTTTCTGTTTCTGCAATATAAACTAATGAAGATTAGAGTGGGTTTGGAGAGAGGGGAAGGAAGATAGATTTCCAGAACATGGCAAAATAAAATAAAATAACTCCAGCTCTGGGCAGTCTGGCCATATCTAAACTATAACAAAATATATTTGCAATAGAGGCTTGTATTCCCAAGTTCGGGATAGAGTAACAAGATCCCATTATGATATTCACAGAACATCAGGGCTATCGTATCTGGGCTACAAAAGTCTGACTGGCCATTTGAGTTTCATAATTCGTGCTCTACATGGGGCTACCCTTGAAAACCGTTCGGAAACTACAATTGGTCCAAAACGCAGCTGTGAGAGCAGTAGTGGGTGTCTCTTGATACACCCACTCTTCTTCTATCCTCTGTGAGCTGCATTGTCTCCCTATTGGTTTCCGGATGCAATTCAAGGTGTTGGTGTTGACTTTTAAAGCCCTACATGGCTCAGGGCCAGGCTATCTCACGGACCACATTCTACCACATTCTCCCTCTGTCCAGTTCAATTGCACAGAGTGGGGCTGCTCCAGCTCCTGTTGACCAAACGATGTCGGTTGGCGGGCCCTCGGACTAGGTCCTTCTCTGTTGCAGCTCCGACCCTTTGGAACCAATTACCCCCAGAGGTCTGTATTATCCCCACCCTGCCGGCCTTCAGGAAAGCCGTCAAAGCTTGGCTTTGGCATCAGGCTTGGGGCTAATCAATTCCACCTGAGTGTTTAGCCCCATGTGGATGATGAGTGCATGGATATATTATTGTCGGGTTTTAACTATTATTGGGATTCTGTTTTTTTTAACTGCTTATATTTATTGTATCATATTTTTATGCTTGTTAGCCGGCCTGAGTCCTTCTCGGAATGGGCGGCATACAAATCCCAATAAATAAATAAATAAAAATAATATGGGCTGGAGAGTCAAGTGTCAAGTAAAATGACACATTCAGAGCGCCTCAATGAGGGAGATGAGCAATTAAAAGTTTGATAGGTATATCAACTCTGGGTAGCAAACAATATAATTTGCAAACAAGGCATTTAACATCTGAATTGTTTAAATCAATTCCTGGATCAATTATCTGCAGCAAAGGGGTTATGATTTCAATGTTTCCTTGTTGCTTCTAATATAGTATAGCCTTAAAGTGATGCTAACAATGGCATCCACAATAAGTTTCAATCTACATACTATTGAAGCTTTAATTATCATGAGACGGGTAACTGTGCAAAATGGTGCATCGTAAGGCAACCAGTTTTGAAGATACCTCAAATGAGTTGACTTACAAAATGTGTCCAAAATCTAGGATCGATGACTCCCTGAAAAATGGAATTTGAGGACGTTGTGTTGCTTCAGTGCTATTGGTTGCTTCTCAGCTGCTGCTGTGGTCCCATCATCTTCATTTTCAATGTTCCTTGATAGCTTCCCAACCAATTTCACAATCCCTTGCTCCCTCCCCCATCCAGCAGCATCCACATATCTGACTGCTGGAAAGGGAAGGAAATGGGGAACATAAAGATAGAATGACAGAAAGGGAGGGAGGGAGGGAAGGAAGGAAGGAAGGGTAGAAGGAGGGGAGGGGAGGGATTTAAACATTTAAACATTAATTAATTAATTAATTAATTTTATTTATTTATTTAAACATTTATTATAATGTTTTAAAAAGTATGCATTGCACGATTTGCTGAAGGAGATCAGCTTGAGCCAGTATGGACCTTTACCTGGAACTTAAACTGGCATTTTAATATTCCGAGTGCTTTGTTGGTACTTTCTGATATAAAATTGTATTTGTAATCCCTGTTCTTCATTCAATTAAACTCTTTCACTTCAATCCAATTATCTCTATAACTTCTCATTACGAGAAAGATATTTCCATTGTGAAATTTGAGATAATGTATGGATGAAATAGTCAACATGGAATTTACACACATTCATTATGTTTAGAGGTGTGCATGGTAGAATATGCTAAATCAGCTCTTCCCAGTTTATATTAATGTCTAGGATAAAGCAAATTGTAAGATAGTACATTAACAGAATAATTATGGAAAGCCTGGCTATATTGTTAGTGCAAGTTTCTCTCTTTCATTAATCTTTGTGAAAACATAAAATATTAGAAAACTTGTAGGGCCATCTTTCAAAATGGCAATTTGATATATACGAATACTATTAGAGACAGATTTAATTCTGCCAGTAGCTGGCTTAATGACATGGGGTTGAAAAGTTGGAATTCACTCTTCATGTGACGCTGTTCTGAAATAAAAACAAGGACAACCTTAAGAATAAGAATACAGCCTGATAAATGATTATATGGAGGTAATTAGATCTCTACAGGCATGGAAGAGTCAGCAGTATTCCATGATGCCACTGCAGCAAAGCATGAAAATATATTCTCAATTGGACTTGAAATGAAGGCTCACTGCAAGGCTTCTGAAGCTGCTTCCTTTAGCTAAAATAAATTTACTAGGATTAGCTTTGTATTGGAAAAGATTACATTACAGTATCCCAGGACATCGTTCATTGATGAGAACTGGTCATGCTTTTTAGGAGCGCTTCCCAAAGACTTTTCTTTTTTGGTCTTCAACTCATCAAGATCAAGTTCAAAATTATTCTCAAAATTGTGTGCTATTAATTAGGCTATTTTCAGATCTGTTACAATAACAGTACACACAAATATATTTACATATCTCAAGTCTATAAAGCTGACTGAATGTCATGAGACAACCTTCACTTGTCCTTTCTTGGTAGTAATTGAGCAGACAACTAAGGAAGTCAGCATTTGCTTTCTAAATATCTCTTTCTGACCTCTCAAGTCTTTCCTTAAATATGTATGCCTTACCTTCTTTGCTTGTGGTTTGGCATTGATCATGGCAAATTACTATTACCCTCGAAATTCCTAAAACTGACAGTTCTGTACTTAGGACCATTCTCCAACTGTATGAGCATGCTGTTATGACATAGTCCATGATATATTCCATTTTTGTCACCATGATGTAAAAATGATGTTGAGACTCTAGAAAGAGTGCAGAGAAGAGCAAAAAAGATTATTAGGGGACTGGAGGCTAAAACATAAGAAGAACAGTTGTAGGAACTGAGCATGTCTAGTTTAATGGGAGAAAAAAAGTCTAGTGGACACATGATAGCAGTGTTCCAATATCTCATGGGTTGCTACAAACAAGAGGGAGTCAAACTATTCTACAAAGCACCTGAGGGTAGAACAAGAAGCAATGGGTGGGAACTGATCAAGGAAAGAAGCAACTTAGAACTAAGGAGAAATTTCCTGACAGTTATAACAATTAATCAGTGGAACAGCTTGCCTCCAGAAGTTGTGAATGCTCCAATACTGGAAATTTTTAAGAAAATGTTGGATAACCATTTATCTGAAGTAGTGTAGGGTTTCCTGCTTAAGCAGGGAGTTGGACTAGAAGATCTCCAAGTACCTTCAAACTCTGTTGTTGTTGTTGTTGTTGTTGTTGTTATTAAACATGAAATGGTTTCTGTATGCTTAATAGTACCTACATTAAGCATACATCAATCAGTTAAGAGAAAGAAAGAAAGAAATACGATTTCCAAATAATCTACCACAAACCTGTGCAAGGAAAGGAAAAGAAAGAAAACTTAGATGAAGCTGGATGAAAGTAACTTGCTCAAATAAAGATTGTTTTTTAAAAAAAGAAAAGAAAGTAACTTGCTCAAAGTTTAGAGTTCATAATATTAGAAGACAGATGTGCACATAGTGGATAATATATTTTGCCTCAAGAGTGGAATAAAATAGCCCACTCAAAACATTATGCTGGAATCGTCAAGTAGATTTCTTCTAGTCTCTAGAAGTCTTTCAACACATGTGTCTTGTTTTGAATTTAGAACTTTCAAAGTGGCCATTTCAAGTTTGGAACATTTATTTTTAGCTTCAAATGTATTGGACATAAAACATTTTGTGCACCTCCACTGCAGAGGGCTGTATCCAGAGGATTAAGGGGAGAGGGGAGACCATTTTATTTCTTTTCTTCTGTCTGATTCCTTTCCCCATTATACACTTGCATATAAAATAGCACACCAGAAGAAGACTTCAGAGCCTCAATCTCAACTCCAGGTCAAGAGACCCAAATAGAACTACATTTTTTTTTCCAGGGTGACTGGGAATATTGATTTGAAATTGACATCTATAAATTATAGTGGATCTGCCTTTGGTATTATGATAATCAATGTTAGTTGTAAAACATTTTTAATAAGACAATTTTAGTTCATAATGCATTGGTAAAAATCAAACTATGTAAAGGATCTGTATGTGCATTTGCATATGTGAATATTCTAAGGATACAATAATAAAGATAATCAAAGTCAGTTTAAATAAGGGCATAAATAGACAACTCATTCCAGTGTTGGGATCATTTAGAGAGCTTATTTAAATGAATGGGACTTAAACTATTAATCAGAAGTAAGTGCCTTAACTATTGCCTCTTTGGGAAAAAATGAAGTTGAAGAGGGAAATAACTCAACCATACATGGGCCTAACCTTTATTACAAAATACCTTGGATGTCCTTGCAGAGAATATCATTGTTCACAAGGACTGTCAAAACTGTTAATGACTCAGGTGGAGTTAGCATGCAGCTCATTAAACCATGTCAAAACTTACAGTCCTACTGTACTGTATCAGTCCCTTTAGGGGATCTCCTATCAGTATAATTCGATCGTTAAAAATACATCAATTCAGATCATATTTTATACATGGGAGAGAGAGAGAGAGAGAGAGAGAGAGAGGAGAGAAGGGGATGAAAGCCAATTGTTACAAAATAGTTATAATTTTTATTCCAAGATACTGCTACAAGCGAAGTCAAGTACATTTAATTAACAGATGGGGCTACCGTGGATATTTTTGTGAAAGAGGATGCTCCAAAGGGAGATTTAGTGCCTGCCACAAGAGTGCACAAGACCAAACATTTTGTATTGTTCTAAATATTAACATTCCAAGGATTGCTTTTGAAAATTACCTGGCCTTTCACAGTGGCCAATTGTCTGTGGCTATCATACCTTGGGGGCATGTCTTTTTTTGAAATTCTGATTAACATATATAGGATTGGGCTGAAATTTTGGAAACCCATTGTACTGGGAGTATTTTGCTTTGCTTTCCTTTTGGAAAGGAATATAAATATAGGCTTGTTGATAACTGGATTTGGGTTGCTTGACAATTGGCCCACATTGATGGCCACTTGCAGCATCCCACAGCCATGTGACCATGATTTATGATGTTTCCTCCACTGGAAACTTTCATGTATTTCCAGTTTCCAAAGAGCCCTACCCCATAGCAAACAACAGGTTGGCTTCATGGCCACTACAAAAAGGGTTGTAAAATCAGGTATGGCCATGTGATGACCCATTTTATGACTGTCATGACTTATGACTATAATTGGCAGACTCAATTTTAGTTCTAAGTTGAAGACTACCTGTTAAGGATAAGGTGGCTATAATCAATCTTCGGCGCAATATGTGGTTACAGCTTGATACTCAGAGACAAACCACAGTTCGTTTAGTGATCAAAAAATAATTTACTAAACTAAAAATGATAAACAAAATAACAAGTCCATACAATATTGAAACACTAAGTTTCCACACAGATAGCACAAAGCTATATTCTTCC
>JANHGD010001603.1:37509-47858 GCA_027560375.1 Imantodes cenchoa
GGACTTCAACTCCCAGAGTTCCTCAGCCAGCAAAGCTGACTAAGGAACACTGGGAGTTAAAGTTCACAAGTCTTAAAGTTGCCAAGGTTGGAGACCCCTGGTATAGATCATGGGTGTCAAACTGAAGGCCTGCAGGCCGGGTCTGGCCCACAGGGTGCCTAGGTCTGGCCCGCGGGGCCGCCTTGGAAACAGCAAAGGACCGCCCTGCAGTGCCTTTGCTAGTGAAAATGGAGCTTGTGGGGCCATGCGGCAGCAACAGCCTCCTGCAGCCCTCTGCCAGAAAAAATGGAGCTCACGGGAGCCACATGCAGCCCTTCTGAGTTCTGTTTTCAGTTGCGACGTCCTCCTGCAGCCCTCTGCTGGCAAAAACGGAGCTCAATAGGTCTATTTTTGCTGGTAGAAGGATGCAGGAGGTCGTCACAACAGGAATGATGATGAGCTGGCCACACCCACCCTGGCCACGCCCCCACATACTCCAAATGTCAAACACAATCCTGATGTGGAGCTTTGTCTGTTGTTTATTGCTTTGTTAAATATGCTTTAATAGAAGCATTTGATTTGCATCAATAAAAGATTTTAATTGCATCACTTAAATTAAGATGCAGTGTGAATTGTATCTGTACAGAGTATGAGTTGGAGAGCTTAACATATCCATTGCCCTTGGATAATTGTTATTGTTTAGGTGGTCCATGATAATACACATAATATAATGGGTTTATCTGTGTTGGCTCCTATTATTAAAGACATACAGAAAATACTTGACAGTGTCAGGGATGGAATTATTGCAACCAGTGATAAGTTTCACAAGCTGATCTCACTGAAGGAGATATCTGCATCCATGGAAAATATTGTAAAGAAGGCAAATGACTACAAGCCACAAGTGGTCAAATACGATAGTTACAGGTAGGAATAAAACTTTTCTCAATTTTTCATATATTGTAGAATTGCTTGGGCTGAATTCAGAGTTCAGATAGAATGATATCTACATTCCATTTTAACAGGCAGAAGGTCAGTTATAGAAAAATATGGTGTAGCTCAGAAGAAAAATGAGGCATTTAGAGTTCTCTGTTTCAAGCATTGTTGTTTGAATGACCAGCACCTCTAATCTGCAAAAGGTTAAAGCTCTATTTAAACATTTAATATCAGTTCTTATGCTCAGGGCTTGAATTGGATCTATTATTTTCATTACTTCCTTTAATTTCTAACCTGTGTTCATAAGGCACTGAGCTACAAATAATCCAAGTACAACATTTTAGCCTAGGATGCAGACCCATTTCATGCAGTTACTTTGTGGTTTAATGTGTTATGCACCTGAGAAAATTTGGTTAATTGAGAAAATTATAATCCTGGTTGGTAAAATTCCTGTTTGAACAAAACTTGTTTGTCGTAGATGTTAGCACAGTGTAGTCCTATCTTATTCTGATTTCAACTGAATTGAACTGATTTGACCCCAGTGAGCATTTTTTCACCTCTTCCTTCCTTCATTGTTGTTTATAAAGTCTGAGTGTTAACTAGTTGATTTCTTTCACTACAGGTGGGGTGTTGGCGTCTGCCTTTGCTGCCTCCTGCTTGTAATAATTGCATTCAATGTGTTGGGCCTTTTGCTTGGTGGTCTCGGGCTAGATCAAAATGGAATGCAATGGCCCACCAAACGGGGCTGCGTCTCCAACACTGGTGGAAACTTCTTTATGGCGTAAGAAATGTTGTGTTCCCTCCCTGCTCAGTATAGGGAAATAAATGACAATAACCTCTTTGTATCCTTTCAGAGCATAGCCACAAACACTGCTTGCATTTTTATGTAATGTTAGTTGCTTTGGAGAAAGCAACTTTATGGAAAGTTTGCTAATTTTACACTTAGCATAGATTCCTACCAGGAAAATATAGAGTGGTACTGTACCACTGTTGATCGCAAGTTACACTACTAAGTTGAAAATGTCCTCTACTTGCCTCAGCACATTGTTTTCCTGCCTTGCTCTATGGATCTTCACAGAAGTGGCACCATGAGAATATAAGACCCAACTGTAGAAAGTTCTGTGGGTTGTTCACATCCAAATCAATAGTTGTATTGTAGACCTCTGATTGTTTCTCTTCTTTCATGGCAGGAGTGTTGCATTCAGCTTTATATTTTCATGGTTGCTGATGTTGCTGGTTCTACTACTATTTTTAGTTGGGGGCAATTCATACACATTGGTGTGCCGGCCTTGGGCCAATGGAATTATCCTAAAGGTAAGCCACCCAGGTTGCTGTTTTATTTATAACTGTTGTGCCCCCTCATGATTAGGAATGAGGAGACAAGGGGCTGCTCAGAGTTGGTTGATAATTGAAGTTGCACATAAGCCTAATAAAATAAATGCATAAATATTATGACACAGGATAGTTCATGGTTATAAAGTTAATAATGATATATTAATTTGTAATCTTTGTTTGAAGTTCCCTTTTCCAACTTTCATAAGTCATTTTTATTTTAGTCTCTGGCTGCAGCAGTTTCAGCTTCAGGAGAGGAGAAAATATAGCTGGAGGAATCAGTAAAGAGTTTAAGAAAATTTAGAAAAGATTTCATCAGCTGCTACTTATCTTTTTTTCTAGTATCTGGACACATCTGAGTTGATCCCTGAATTAAATGTAAAAAAGCTCATGAATTTGAACGTTTCTGATGTAAACCTGACCAGCATATACAAGTAAGTGCCAGGCTGCTAGGCTGAACTGCTATTACGTTTCTCTTCGGTTTCCTTAAGGAGAAGGAGAATTTGGAGAGAACATAAACATTGCAGGCCTAGTGAAATAGGTTTTGGGGGTTTTACAGAGGGAAACCTTGTACAGAAGAGGGACGTAGCTGCTTATCAACCTGTAATGAAATACATGGAAGCATGGCATTGGCATCCTTGAAAGACTACGATATCATACTCTGGACTCTCCAGAGCATGAAGCCTGGGTAGGTTAGTATGGAGGATACACTGTTACCCAAGCAGCAGATCCCCCCTCTCCATGCCTCTGAAATAATCCAATGGAATGGCAAGATACAATACGATTGGTTCGTATTATAATACAGTATATGTATACCTACTTAATGGAAATGACTGAATGAGTGAACCTACAATATCAGTCTGGTCTACCTGATAAGGCTAACAGATTCACACCTACCACTGGAAAAAAAATAATTTTTTAAAAAATTCAGAGCTGATTGCAGGTGTCAGAAGACTTTGATAAAATGCCTTCTTGTAGATCACTTAATATTGCAAAGGAAACAGAACTTTGTCCGTTGTAGAAAATTAACATGGAATTATGTGTGTCTGCAGGGTTGACAAGGGACAAATGACAAATTGGTGATGATGTCATCATGCAAATGCCTTGATTTAGATACTTGTATGAGAAATCATTATGCAAGCACATAGTCTTGTTATTTCTATGATGTCAGCACATGTATATATTCATTTTGGTATTAGCGAAGTTTGTTACAGATATTAGGGCATGACGGGATTCCATGACCAGGCTGTTTCACAAAGTCCATATCCATTTCTTGCAATTCCCTAACTAACTAGGAGGCCAAAGGCAACTGGGAAGGCAGTATTTTCCATTACAGAGCTATAGAAAGCAATGGAAAGTAAACTAATGAATGAGCAATGATTCTGATATACATTAACACATAAGGAATAAGAAATGAATCTATATAATGTATTTTGAGTCACCATCTTTTCCTAGACCTGTTTATTGAATTCTTATAAGCTGCCAGATACTCAGTATCTTGCTGATAATTTTTGTAGAACTAATTAAAAAAAGAACAGTTTGCAGACTGCATTGAGAATTTTGAAAGGAATCCTATTTGATCATTCCAGTGTATAAACTCAGTCTACAGAAGAAGAAAAAACCCTTTTGTTTAAAAAAAAACATGAATAAATACAAATGAGTAATGTTCTTAATTTGGACTCTAAATGACTTCTTCAGTCAATGAGGGAAATTGAATAATATTCTTTTGTGTATGTGTGAGAGAGCTGGGCTCCCCTTATCCTTAGTATCCTTTGTATCAAGACATTTTACAGCTGGGTCATCTCCTCAGAAAAAAGGAACGTATATCAGAAAATTCTCCCCTATGGTTGTCTTGTGATTTGAGAATGGGTAACACTTAAATTTCTGTTTTATCTTTTTATTTTTTTGAAAGAGAAAGGATTCTGCTGTTTATTTTCTTTCACTTCTGTTTTTCCTGTGTTCTCATTTTTAACTGGCTGCTTAAAAATAACATACATTTATTTAGATCATCTGGAGAAAATAAGCAGACAGGCCTTTAATGATACTTGAACAGATGTGTGAATGCCATCACAGTTTGTTATATGCTGACAGAGAAATAAAACCAGTGCTGAGGAAAAAAAGTAATTCTTTAAAACCAATGAGTTTATTTGTTATTATGATTTTATTCAAATTTACAGTTAAATAAATAAAAACTAATACAAACCAATTAATTTAAAGGTACAATAAAGTAATTGGTTATTCCTCAGAAAATTTTCCATTTCATTGGTAAGACTGAACTGACTGAACCTCTTTGTGAAAGCTAACTAAAGTTATCCTAGTTACAGTAACTTTGTTGTTTGCCTTGTTCAAAGTTTGACAGAATAGTAGAAGCTCCCAAGTTTAGATCACCAAATTATGTTGATAATGATGTTTCAGAATAATAGAGTTGGAAGAGACCTTGGAAGTCTTCTAGTCCAACACCTCTGCTCAAGCAGGAAACCCTATACTATTTCAAATGAATGGTTGTCCAATCTCGTCTCAAAAATTTCTAGTGTTGGAGCAACCACAACTTCCATAAGCAAGCTGTTCCACTGGTTCTATCTGTTAGAAAATTTCTCCTTAGTTCTAGGTTGGTTCTCTCTTTGATTAGTTTCCACCTCTTGCTTCTTCTCCTGCCTTCTGTTGCTTTGGAGAATAGGTTGATTCCCTCTTCTTTGTGGCAGCTTCTCAAATATTGGAACACTGCTACCATGTCCTAGTCCTTCTTTTAATTAAACTAGACATACCCAATTCCTGCAACTGTTCTTCATATATTTTTAGAATTCTAATAATCTTTGTTGCTCTTTTCTGGAGTCGTTCTAGAGTCTCAACATCTTTTTATATCATGGATATATTATTCCACATGTGATCTTACCAAGGCATTATAAAGTGGAACTAAAACTTCACATGATCTTGATTCTATACCCCTCTTAATGCAGCACAGGACTGTGCTGTCTTTTTTGGAAGCTGCCAACATGCTGCTGGCTCATATTTAGCAATAGCAATAGCACTTAGACTTATATATTGCTTCATAGTGCTTTACAGCCCACTCTAAGCAGTTTACAGAATAAAAATATTGCCCCCAACAATCTGGGTCCTCATTTTACCCACCTCGGAAGGATGGAAGGCTGAGTCAACCTTGAGCCGGTGAGATTTGAACCACTGAACTGCTGAACTAGCGGTCAGTTGAAGTGGCCTGCAGTACTGCATTCTAACCACTGCGCCACTTGGCTCCTAATATTTAAGTGATTGTCCACTCCAAGATCAGTTATTACTATTGAGTCAGGTCCCACCTATACTATATCTGTATATTTAGATTTTTCTTGCCTAAATGTAGAACCTTAGTTTTCTCATCATTTCCTTGTGCATTTCTGCAACTTGTTAAAATCACAAAAAGAAAACAACTCCAACTCCTTTATATACAAAGAACACTCATATGGATGAGATTTGGTGACAGTACAAAAACATGAATTTGTTGTTGTTAGTTGCAAATTCATGTCAGACCCATTGTGACCCCATGCACAATGTTCCTCCAGGCCTTCCTGTCCTCTACCATCCCCCTGAGTCCATTTAAGCTCACACCAACTGCTTCAGTGACTCCATCCAGTGACCTCATTCTCTGTCATCTCCTTCTTCTACTGCCCTCAATCTTTTCCAGCATTAGACTCATCTCCAGTGAGTCATTTCCTCTCATTTGGTGGCCAAAATACAGTATTTGAGTTTCATCTTCAGGATCTGGCCTTCTAAAGAGCAGTCAGGGTTGATCTCCTTGCAGTCCAAGGGAGTCTTCTCCAGCACCGTAATGGAGAAGGCCTCAATTCTTTGCTGCTCAGCCTTTCTTATGGTCTAACATTCACAGCCATACGTTGCAACTGGGAAAACCATAGCCTTGACTATACACACTTTTGTTGGCAGAGTGATGTCTCTGCTTTTCAGTATGTTGTCTGAAATATGCTCCCCGTCTAACTATGAAAATTGACTCTGAGAATTTCATTGTTAAAAAGGTAGATTTTATTTCTTGCAAGAAATGTAATTAACATTGATTAAAATATGTTCTCTTGGGTTTGTTGGGAAATTAAAGTAGGTCTGATAAAGAAAATCATGGATCAGGTTTTATACAGGTTTTCAACAATGGAAAGGTCATTGAACATCTGGAGTGGCACAAGTAAATAATTTCAGACCTTGGCCCTAGAGGTGTATTTTGCATTCTCATGCTAATACGAAAATAATAACTATTTTAATGTAGAAAATAATTAAGTATTTTTTTTAAAAAAATAAGTGACTGAAGATCCAACAACATCAGACCATATGACCTGGCACAGTTCAGTTTTACTTGATTTTCATTTTATTGAATTATTGATTGATTGATTATTATAGTTTATATGTCACGTACCAATAGAGGAGAAAATTTGTAGCTCACAGTTGAAATGAGGGGTCCTTGGTTCTCTCTGAGTTTGGCTGTATTCTTGCAGATGTTTCATTATCCAAACTACTAGCTAACATCATCAGTGCTGGAAGGGAATGGGGTTTGCTCTCATTTTATATTGTAGGGGCTTGCCCTGTCAGCGTTGGTGGGGATGGGTCTTGGTGATTCTTTGATTGCCCTGCTTACTGTCACTAAATCTAACAAGATTCAGAGCAGCTTACAATAGCAACAATAACAATATAAAACCATTATAAATAAAACTAAGCCAATCCTTCCTGATTCGTTATTTTGTGTCCTGCATTCATGTATTATATACTTCTGTCATTACCCTCCCAAAAAATATTTTCCAGAATTGGTTGGTGGGAAGCTGTCAAGGGACTCCTGCAGATCCACAAACTCATCACCACAGTTTTGTAACTGAAGTCAAAGAAAGATTTCTTCCAGGCAACAAAAAGCAATAAAATCTAGTTCATTGAAAGGAACCTATATGATTCAAGCTGCTTTATGACTGAAATAGAAATAGCAAATATAACGTCATTTGCCAGCTGTCTCACAATTGCTCATTTAACAACTGTCTAAACTCATGATGTGACTTGAAATGGCTATATTAAATACAGTGCTGGGAGATTACTAGAATATCTGCTATTTCGTTTTAGTTCTATAGAACCTGGTCCCATGGGGATGCCAAAATGTTTACAGATTTCTAACTTGATATCCAATAGGATTTCTTGCTTGCTTTATTCAGTTTATATGGCTGCCCATTTCAATAAGTGACACTGCTCTATTTAATCTTTTCATATGAGAAAGCGAGAGAGAGAGAGAGAGAGGGGGGGAAGAGAGAGACTTACACAAAGAAGGAACATATTGTGAAGCAAAACACCAACCTCATCATCTTTATTTTCAGGAATAATTCTGATCTGAAAATATCCATATCGACCTTTCTTAACTTTCTTAGAAAATGAAATCAAGGAACAGCAGCAACCTGCTTGCTTAGAAAAAAAGGACCAGGGATCATCTCTTCCTGTAGAAGGGAATGTTAATGTTACAATACATTTCACTAGTGTTAGGTAGCATTTTATTAAACTTAGGCAGTACACTATATATATAACATGCTTTCAAAATTCCAGTTGTATCAGCAGCCCCAAAAGGAGACCACTGCAATAGTTTGGATGTTTTTCCTAGTGTTCTCTGATATCTAACAAATATTTCTATAGTGATCAGTATAAAAGAGAGAGTGGAATGAATGTTCACTATACTATAAATAATTTTTTTTAATTATTTCATCTCACAGGAGTTGTGCTTCTCATTTACTAGGCTTGCCATGAATAAAAGTAGTTGGCATGTTTGCTTTATAGAACCTATTGCCATTGTTACTATATTTCACATTATAGCTTCATTCACCTTGAGATAGATAGTAGAGATTTTAAGAACTAAATTCAGTGATAAGATAGAAACATCAACCACCTAGAGCTCGGACTGGCCAAGGCATGTATTTCTGCATGGAAAAATATGCAGAAAATTCATCATGCACATGCTTTCTTCATGTACAGAATAAAACATTGATTAAGAATCATAAAAGTTAGCCACTCCTTGGATTAGGGTGCACTTTGCAAAAGCTAAAGTTTAATATTTGTACAGAAAGATAATAGATTAAGTGAAAGGAAGAATGACTTTGTTGTATTTCATGAGCTGACTATTAAGGAACAAGATGGTAGGTTGTTTTTTTTAAATAATACACTGTGGCATTGCAACACATAAAATCTTATTTTAATACCTTAAGGGAATGGAAATCTACTACCACAGAGATATTCTATGAATGTATAATCCACTGGGATTCTGATTCAGAAGAAGCAACAGAAACATAAGAATTCAGAAAACAGAGTTGGAACAGAGGCATTTAGTCCAACTCCTGCTCATGCAGGAGACTCTATAGCAGAGGTCTTCAAACTTGGCAACTTTAAGACTTGTGGACTTCAACTCCCAGAATTCGGGGAATTGAAGTCCACAAGTCTTAAAGTTGTCAAGTTTGGGGACCCCTGCTATATAGCCTTTCAGACAAATGGCCACCCAATCTCTTCTTAAAAATATTCAGTGATGGAGCACCTATAGTTTCTGGGGGCAAATCAATTAATTGTTGTATCTGTCAGGAAGTTTTTTCCTTATTTCTAAGTTGGATCTCTCCTTGATTTAGTTTCCATTCATTGTATCGTATCCTGCCTTCAGGTGCTTTGAAAAATAAGTTGACCTCTTCTTCTTTGTGGCAGCCTCTTAAATATTGGAACATTGCTGTCATGTCAACACTTGTCCTTCTAGGAATGACATTCTGGATGCTAAAAGTATGTTAAAATAATTTTATAAAAGTATTAGCAATGAATAAAAAATAGCAATAGTCTCCTATTCATAGATAGGATCATGTTTTGAAGATATTCCTCAATTTTCTCAACTTTGTTATGAAACAAACTTCCAATATAGGTCGTCTGTTTTTAATACATGTCATCATTTCTGCGATCTTCTATTAATTTTAAGATGGATTTCAGGAGCCTGTGGCAGAAGTCAGCTTCATTCCCCAATAACATATGATACAGCAAAAAAGAAATCATTATATGAGAGAGAGTCATTTCATTATATGGGATAGAGTTCTGTGTTAACTTAAAATGAATAACACCTGAAAATTTTGGAAATCCATTAAAAGTTCACTTAACATTGGTATAGGAAAATTCTTTATTGCTAAATGAGAGGATGTAATACAAATGATATTTTTATTTATAACTAGTATGACCGTAGATAAAATTTAATATGTATTTATTGCCAGGGAGAAAAAGAACATTTAGTCTAATCCATACAGGATCAAAATGACCAGGTGTGCTCAACATATTTAAATAAACTGTAAAATGTCTTCTCAAAGACATTATTATTCCAAATTGAAATCCAAATTATGACATTAATCAGAAAACACTGTTCAAAACTTTTGAAGTCCAATCTGTTCAGTCTTACATTT
The DNA here is from genome assembly GCA_027560375.1 of Imantodes cenchoa. NCBI lineage: Eukaryota > Metazoa > Chordata > Lepidosauria > Squamata > Dipsadidae > Imantodes > Imantodes cenchoa. The sequence goes on from JANHGD010001603.1 coordinate 47,196, forward strand.
TTACCACATTGAGCTGTCAGATATCTATGGAAAATACACAATCATGATATGAGTATATCTGTTGCTCATATTCTCTAACTTTTAGAGTCATAGTAATTTTTGAAGCTCAAATTATGTAACTATCAGCATTAATAATGATTGATCCCCTCTTGAATTTATCTCATCTCATGCCAAAGTAGTCATACTAGCCTTCATTTTGCCTAGTGATTTGCTGGCATTGTTTCTAAAGATAAACCCTACAAATGCATTCTATTGGATTTTTTTTTTTGAGGGGGAGCAGATTTTATATATGTGTGAAGATTATAGGGGTTCTTTGGCAGAATTTTAGGCTACTTCAGTTCATCTCATTTTATCCTCTTATTGAATAATGGGGAAAAAATCTCAACCAAGATTTGGCTTCAATGTTTTGGAGGCCTGGAATTAGTGCAGTCATAATTGTTGCTTTTTTCTTTCAATCATTTACTAGAAAGAGATATTCATGAAGAAAATTAACATGAAAAAAATAGATATGTCATATCTCAGAACTAATGATAGACTTTCAGTAAATGGGCAATGAATAATAGAATGAGCTTTTAGAAATGGGAGCTATTTTCTAATTTCTATTCTACAATGAACATATCAACTTTATAAAAATATAAACTCATTGGCTACACAAATGAGAAA
>JANHGD010001603.1:48041-50541 GCA_027560375.1 Imantodes cenchoa
GGGAGGGAGGGAGGAAGAGAGAGAGAGAGAGAGAGAGAGAACATTAGCTCTTCTTGCCACCTCTCCCAAGGGAGTCACATGGAAGATATTTTGGCAATAGTTCAGGTCAACAGCTTATTAGATGCTCCTATCTCACCCACTGCTGACCAGCTGCTAAGGTTTGATCCAAAACATGGATGACTCCATAATGATTATTACTATTGGAGAAGAGACCGTCCGAGCTAGGCAAAAAAGTCATATGGGGAATTAGTCTGGAATCTCTACATAGGTACAAGAAGGCAAGGTCCATCCCCCCTTTCAATCCTGTTGAACCTTATTTAGTCTGGCCCAGGAGCATACCGCCAGTCTGAGAAGATTCCTGTGTTATAGGCATGAACAATAAAATAACTACTTGAAATCATGTGCAGATATGATTATTTGCACCTAACAATTACAGTGCTGCTAGATGCCGCTGTACCATCAACTCTGACAAGCTGCTATCTACATCTCTGGGATCTAAGATCTGAAGTAGAGTCACGATGATGATCTATTTGATCATTTCACCCCCAGAGAGCCATGAGGATTTCCCCAGCTTCTCTTTAGCTCCATATATATAAAGAACAGAGAATTCTTGTCTAGAGATATAGTTTTATTTTCAGATGGTCTTTCAGATAAGTGATGTGCCAAGTCATGCACGGATGCTCTGTATGTTGTGCCATATATTTTTTGTTATCCTTTCTTCCACCCATTACTACTTGTTTTTAATAACCATTTGAGATATCATTTCACCCAAATGTCTATGTGTATAATTTGTACTGAATTATTTCTCCCTTAATTTGAAGATGCAGTGTGCTTCAAAATGTCTTAACAACATATACATACATACATACATACGTACGTACGTACGTATGTATGTATGTATGTATGTATGTATATATATATGTATATATATAATGACAACATAGAGTAATAACAATAACATAGCAATTTCACCAAATGTGAAGTACCAATTGGCTTACAGGCTTTGCTGAAGTATCTATAATTTATTTTAAAGCTTATATATAAGTTTTCTTTAACCGGGGGTCATCAACAAAAGAATTAAGTAATTGTTAATTTTTATTTCAATAAAGAAATTCTTATGATTCTTGCATTAGGAAAATAAAGTTTAATTTATGTGATTGTTGCATTTTTCAATCTTGTATGTGCAAGAATCAATTAATTACAAAGATTTTCTCTTTTCTTGTTTATTTAGGAAAAGAAGAATATATTGCAACATTCAAAGGATCAGAGTATTTCTGCTATGACCTCTCCCAGAATCCTATCCAAAGCAGCAGTGACGAAATAACTCTGTCCTTTAAAACTCTACAGAGGAATGGACTAATGCTTCACACTGGGAAATCAGCTGATTATGTCAACCTTGCCCTGAAAAATGGAGCTGTCTCCTTAGTTATTAATTTGGGCTCAGGGGCCTTTGAAGCACTGGTGGAACCTGTGAATGGGAAATTTAATGACAATGCCTGGCATGATGTGAAAGTAACCAGGAATCTGCGTCAGGTAACAGTACAATGGTTACAGCAATAACTGACTTTGCTTCTGCTACAGCTAAGTGTTTGGTGATCTTGCAGTTAGAATAACATGCAGCTGAGTGTTTAACAGATCTCTGAACCCTAAGGTTCACCATGATATGTAGAGATGTATAATTCTTTTTATACATGAGCACAGGCACACCTAGAAAGTAATTTTTAACCAGGATTGCTTGAACAATTATGCAAACACAGCCAGATGCTTAAAGTTGTTTATGTGTGAGAGGCAGGTGGACTGGGAAGAGTAGATCATTTTTATCAAGAAGACTAGACACTTAGATAATCAGTTCTTTCCCAGGCTACTATTTCATACTTGTAATTTTCCAGAAGCTCCTACTTTCTATTGCTGAAACAAAGCTGAATGTTTCTTTATTTTTCCTTTTACCTACTGTGTCCCTTAACTATATTTTAAGCAATCGAAAACTGATTATAAAGATGAATAAATACCTAAAAATACATTTATAACAGAGAATTTCCTCAAAGAAACATGTCCTGCCAATGAACTTATGCATAGCATTTATATCCTTAGGTTGCACTTCTGTATATAAGTTACTGCAAGAATTCCAATGAAATTGATGAGAGTTATCCATGCAAAAATGGTGGTAGGATCATATCCTAAATAGTTCATTCTATTCTATTTCATTCAAATAGTTGTGAACAATTTTGCTTTGATTGTCAAGTTTAAAAAGATTGCAATATTTTAGGGGTTATACTTGATTTTAGAACAAACCTTTGCTTTGCTATAAAACCAAACTTAGTGAGAGGGAACTACATTAATAGTGAGACACTAATATCTTGTGAATCTATGTCTGAAATGGGATACAGATAGTAAAGCCTAAATGTAAACCTTTCAATTCTCCATTGTGATAACAATATATCACAGTTAACTCTGTGTGGGATTTGACTCTGAAAGACCAGTTATTACCACTTATCAAGAA
>JANHGD010001603.1:55541-60720 GCA_027560375.1 Imantodes cenchoa
TTTCCTCAGACTTGACTACCTTTCATTAGTAGGCTAGTGTAAGTGCATAGCAGTTGTTATATGGATTCTAAGAACAATGTTGACAATTGCTGCCAATTCTGCACAGGAAGTGTCACAGTTGAGCAACTAACAATAATTTTGCAAATATGTTCTTTGTAAATCCAGTGGGGTCAAAGTGCACAAAGAACACTGGCAAATCTGCTCTTCTGGGAAAGTACAACTTAAAAAAATGTTTTTTTACCTCAGTCTCAGAGTCCTGCTTACATTTATCCATAACACTTCCATCTTGTCTGGATTTAATTATACCCGTTATCCCTCATTCAGCCCCTTATTAAGACTAGGCAATATTCAAAGTTACTGTTTGTTTGAGCTGTGATGGTGCAGTGGTTAGAATGCAGTACTGCAGGCTATTTCTACTGACTGCTGACTGCCTGCAATTTGGCAGTTCGAATCTCACCAGACTCAAGGTTGATTCGGTCTTCCAACCTTCCGAGGTGGGTGAAATGAGGACCCAGATTGTTGGGGGCAATGTGCTGACTCTGTAAACTGCTTTGAGAGGGCTGTAAAGCACTGGGAAACCGTATATAAGTCTAAATGCTATTGCTATTGTGGATTCTGAAGGCAGAGAGCAGTAAAACTGGATGTCACTAGCATGCTACTGGTATCCTCCAGAGCTCCAAATTAACTCCCATAATGGTGTATTGGAGTGACACATAAGCCTAAAGAACAAAGGGAAGAAATATATAAGTTAAGTAAATACATAGAATGCTGAACAGTAGTTCCCAAATCAAAAGGAACACTAGAAGCACTGTAAGGCAATGCTCCCAAGTGTTAAAATAACTGTATGGTGGAATATAATGTTTATATTATGCTATATTTAACAATATTATATTTTGAAAGCCATCAAGAGACCTAAGAGAACTAGAAGGTTCATGTATTTTCAGATTAAGTCATCCTTTACTGAGTTTATGGCATAGGCCAGATGAAACCTCAGACTCATTTATCCCTGAGAGACTAACATTTTCTCTATTAATTTATATTGCTCTATTAATATTTGATATTGTCCTAAATCAGGAAATGTTAAGGTCGAGCAAGGGCTTTCAAATTTTCTAAAGGAGTCCTTTAGGTAGGCAACAATGCATCTGTCATTCAAGGAGTTCCCAACCTAGCTAATATAAGCACCCACAACAAGTATAGTTAAGACAGTGGGACTTCCACTTTCCATACATCCTGTCCATATACTCCCCAAACTGAAAACCAGAGAACCGGTAGCCAAGATTATCTCTCTGTGGCCTGTATCTGCTCCAAATTGCAGAAAATACGACTTCAGCAACAGAGTGGTCAACGCCTGGAATGCTCTACCCGACTCCTCGAACCCTCACAGCTTCAACCTTAAACTGTCTATCATGGACCTCACCCCATTCCTTAGAAGTCCATAAAGGGGGCGTGCATAAATGCACCAGCATGCCTACCATCCTTGTCCTATTGTCCCAGGGGTGGGTTCCTACTGGAACAGGCCACTCTGCCGTCCCGGTAGTGGCCCGTACATTGCGCAAAGGCTCCGGTGCCGTCTCTACCGGGCTATTGCATGCCACCATCTTTTTTTGTTTATTTTTGCTTTCTGCACATGCACAAAAAGCAAAATTGCACACGGGGATGCATGGGGGCACGAGCACGAGGATGCGTCCATGCCCGCCCGCAACATCAGGCTGCACGTGCATCGCAGCGGTATGGTCCTGCGTGGAACCCGCCCCTGTACTGTCCCCATTTATTTGTATTCATTTCCTTTATTCGTGTCCATGTTCATATTAATACCTTCTACCTTCTACATGTTTGACAAACAAACAAACAAACAAACAAACAAAATCCAATTAATATTTCCTGAAAAAGATTACAAAATTTATCTTCTAGTCTCTAACTATTCTGGCCTCACCAGACTCTTCTGCATAAATGCAATGGAGCAGAGAATTAAGCCCTTTTCACTGAACACATTACTGCAGAGTAGAGTTTCAGATGACCCCATCTTTCAATTGTAAGGTACAATTTATCACAATCATTTTTCTATTCATTCCCTGCTCTAACAACCGTTGTGGTGCAGTGGTTAGAATACAGTACCTTAGGCTACTTCTGCTGACTGCCAGCAGTTTGCCAGTTCAATTCCTACTGGCTCAAGTTTGGCTCGGCCTTCCATCCTTCTGAGGTCAGTAAAATGAGGACCCAGATTGTTGGGGTCAATATGCTGACTCTGTAAACCAATTAGGGCTGTAAAGTACTGTGAAGTGGTATATAAGTGCTATTGCTGTTGCTTCATTGCTATCAGCTTCCAGGTAATGGAAATATGGTATTTAGGTACCATAAGGTTAACTAAAGGGGTCATTTTGCATATTTTACAAATCAGATAGACTTTAACAGTATTGTTGGTAGATGACACAAGACATTGCACAAGTACCTTCAGAAAAAATATCTGAATTCATCAGATACCTGAGTAAAACAATTTTAATATACCCCAATCAAGGAATGCCAAACAAGCTAAGGGTAAATAGTAAATAGCCCAACCAAAGAACCTCCAAGATCACTCCCACCAATACTGAAAGGCAAGCCTCTAGAATATAAACTGAGAGAAAATCCCCCGTCATGTCAACCCTGAGCTACAAATATCTGGCTTTATTGGAATCTTGTAATATTTCAAGTGCTAATAACATTTTATTTTATTTTCCTTTTTGCCAGCTTTCTACCAGCAATGTTATGAGATAAATATTTTGTTTCATAACTTCGTACCTTCTGTTATTATCAGGCTTCTGAGATAGTCCAGGCAAGAAGCACACCCATAAATACTACCTGTATTTTATTGTACAATTACATCAACATAATTTTGCAAGTTTGAAAATACATCTCCTTACCTTACATCTTACCTTACCTTACCTTACATCTCCTTACCTTTGCAGTCAGATAAACTAAGGAGCATCCCTTCTGAGATGCTTGTCCTGTCCAATTTCTTCTGGGGACTCAGCAGCCTCTTATCTGATCATTGTGTAGGCTGTGTCTCTTCTTCCTGTCTCAAGGGAAATAAAAAAGATTATACTTTAGTTATCTAATATGATGCCATCTAAAATATGTCAACAAACCTTCACAATTGATGGACATCATTCTTTTAAAGTATACAATATTACTATTTAAATCTTTCACCATACCTCGGCATATCTTATTTATTAGATTCCCTGTTGCTGTTTAAATTTTCTATATCTCACTTTAAAAAAAAAACCTCATCAACTCCATCCAGGCACAAGTTTCTCAGCTTTCCTCTCAACACAGTTAGATGTCTGCAGCCAGAGCAAAATGGGACATATGTTAAATGTTCTAACCAGGTTCATGGAGATTGTCAGGCTCTGGATGAGGAGAATCAGGTGTAGATTCTACCCAAAGAAAAGGGCTCTTAATTCCAAAGTCTACTCTTTCCATGAGTAGACTTGAAATCTTTTGAAGAGGTTCTAACCTAGAGAGAACAGGTTTGTGAATGGGAGATCCTTCTGATAAAGGAGCAGATGGAAGCCATAGTTAGAAACAGCCTTTTCTTAGCTTTGACTGATGCTCAGCTGTAGCTTTTTGTGGAACAGGTTATAATAATAATACTTTATTGTCATTGCATGTATATACACAGTATACTCCTACAACAAAATTCATATAATGCCTAAAAACCAGACCCAATACACATAACAATCCCAAAAACACACCCCACCTGCCACAAATTCCCACCCTGAACCACCCAAACATCGACACAACAGACCAAGTAATACTGTACAACATCTCACTGATTGAGACCCTTTAGTTCATTGTTAACTGCAATTATAGTTCTGGGATAATAATTATTCAAGTCCTTGTTATCTCTCATTTGGATTCTTATAATTCTACATGGGAATGTACTTGTGGACTATCAAGAAAGTGTAGCTCCTCCAGAATGCGTAAGCCCACATGTTTTACTGTTCAGGTTTAATGTTGCCATATTAACCATTGCTGTTATCGTGGTTATCAGCATGTATCTTGGTTCAGTTCAAGGTGCTGATCATCACCACTCCAAGTCTTAATAATTTGGAACCTGAATATCTAAAAGACCAGTTTTCCCTGATGAAATCTGCCTATTCTGCCCAAACACAGAGAGGCCACCCAAATAGAAATACATATAATTGTGACTCATCTCCATAGCCTAGCTTATCCTTAAAAGAGAAGAACAGCCCTCATTTTTATAGCATCTGGTAAAAAACTGACTTTCCCAGAAAGTTTTTTTACCATTAATTCTTATGGCAATGTTCTAAGATTTAGATTTATTACATTTATCCAAATGATAGACCTGTTTTTTTAGAAGGGAATGATGGATAATGGAGTTGGCAATAAATCAGGTGGTTTCCAGACACCCTATCTTATTCAGTCTGCCTATATTTTGTGTACTCCAATCCTCCAGCCACCATATGGAGCCATCTTCAATACAGCCCAAGATACAGATATAGTTGGGTGTTAGCAAATGTAGATTACACTTTAGCCTAAATCAATGTATTCTCTCTCTGGTATTTCATTAAAAGTATGGAATAACTTTTGGGAGAGAACAAAGCTTCATGGGACCCAGAAAAGAGTTGCTACAATCTCTACTGCTGTACCCCGAAGACCTCCGAATGGAAATGTCCACTCAGGAAGGAGCTAAACCATCATAAAATAGTACCTCCCATTTCCAAGCTTTGCAAGCATATCTTTATGGCCAAGCTTTCCAAGTGGACTAGAAGTATACCGTAGCTAAACAGTCCAACCCAGACTAGGAAAGAGACCCATAACAACTGTGTTTCACATCTTTTCATTTTAATCAACAAACACATTTTAAAATAAATGAATGTCAAAAGTGCTCTTGACTTTTGTCTAACAAAGTTGTTACTGTTTTGACCTGATTTTTTTATTTCAGCTATCTTTCTTTCAATTGTTCAGTTTTTACAGAAATTTTCACTTAATATATTCTGCTGTTTGGCATAATCTACACAAAAGATTCAATATGATTCAAAGATTCAAAAATGAACCGAGGTGGCACAGTGGTGACAGTGCAGTACTGAAGGCCACTTCAGCTGACTGCTAGTTCAGCAGTTCAGCTGTTCAAATCTCACCAGCTCAAGGTTGACTCAGCCTTCCATCCTTCCGAGGT